>JABUQX010025826.1:0-44578 GCA_015478945.1 Trachelipus rathkii
ATAAGACATTATCGGACTCTGAATTACTTCATCTATCCGCACTCACGATGATTCATTTGTCTTGTGATAAAGAATGAGCTCACTTCTTGGTATTTTAGATATGGATTTTCCTTTCTCCTTTTCTCTCTGCTATTTTGTGCTGACCAACCGGATCATCCATTAATATCAAAACTGCTAAGTCACCTACTTGTTTAAAACAATAAATAATGTTCTACTTTTGAAAACTCAATTATTTAACTTTTTAATTTTTGAATAAATCATCAGAACCGATGCACTTATGTATGTATCAGCAAGTGTTCAGGCCTAGCAATAAAAAAAAATATATTAGTCACAGACTCACAAATCAAAACCGCATTAAATATCGGGCAAACTGAAAGATATCAATCAGGGTTGCTAGATGAGATGAAAATGAAAAGGGCAAATTAATATTGTATATCTGTGCTCGGCCAAAGCTAGCATACAAACCTTGGTAGTTTGGTACCACTTGGTGAATGCAGATTAAATATATATATATATATATATATATATATATATATATATAGAGAGAGTATAGTATATATATATATATATATATATATATATATATAGTCAAAAATTACGTTTGAAATTGTAGCGTCAACAGTAACGATTGTCGAATTTGTCCGGCATCATAACATTTAACAAGGTGATGATATATCTGAAATGTGTTTCAAACATGTTTCCCGTTCTACGCACTGATCGTCTCAAACTCGACATATAAGAATTTTTTAAATAGTACAAATAATTTGAATTTAGTATTTTCAAGCCTTTATAAAAATATTAAAATAATTATAAACAAGGGCAAAACAAAGCACAAATTACCAATATGGAAACCTGATACCAAGTTGACAGGAAACTTTTTTTTTAGAACCCAAGGAAAAGGGAAAAAGTCGTCAGACACTATTGAAACTTGAGAATATATATATATATATTATTATATATATATTATATTATATATATATATATATATAAGTTATTATTATATATATATATGTTATATATATTATTATTGTTATTATTATTATATATTATATATATATATATATATATATATATATATTAACATTATATATATTATATTATATAAGTTATATTATTATATATTATATATATATATATATATATATATATATATATATTATATATTATTATATATATATTATTATATATATATATATATTATATATATATATATATATATATATATATATATTATTATAAATATATATATATATATATTATTATTATTATTATATATATATTATATTATATAAATGTAAAAATATATTTATATATATACATATATATGATATATATATATATATATAAATATATATATATATTATTATTACATATATATATATATATATATATATATATATATATTATATATATATATACATATATATATATATATATATGGTAAAAGCTACTTAACGTCCACAGGAACGGATGGACTGTTCTTTTTCACAGGTAGCCATGACAAAACAGCAAAACTATCTGAAAACTATACGTTAAAAGAATATATTTAGAACCTGGTAAATTGTACTGAAATACTGTTAATGCCCAAGGTATACTGCTATCTGAACATGGGACGATCTGGTCTTACTTCGCTCTTGTTCTCTGTTCTCCCTACGGGTATGAAGTCCCCTAGTTCCCCTGGTCGGCTCGATTCCCTACATTGCCGTAATACCTTTACAAATAATATAATTTAGCCCTAGAACAAAAAAAAAAAAAAAAAAAAATAAAATCATTTTTAATCTGGAACATCTATTTATGTATCATAGATGCTACCTGTGAAAATTTTTTTGATCCGAGTCCTGTCCGTGTGGGCGTTACTTGTCCTATATATATATATATATATATATATAGTGTTATATATATATATATATATATATATATATATATATATATATATATATATATATATATATATATATATATATATATATATATATATATATCACTACAAATAAATACAACATATAAGTTTTTTAAAAAATATTCCGCCCTCCAGAATTTGCCGCCTCCAGAATTGCCGCCTAAACAATAATTATTATATATATATATATATATATATATATATATATATATATATATATATATATATATATATATATATATATATATATATATATATATATATTTAATGCTTCTTCTTCTTAATACTTTATCGTGACTAAAGTTAAAAAGCTTAAATTATATATATATATATATATATATATATTATATATATATATAGAGAAAGAGTATATTATATATATATATATATATATATATATATATATATATATATATATAAGTATATAGTGTATATATATATATATATATATAGTTAGTGATGCAGGTAATTAACTGGTATCCGTGAGGATCCTAAGATTGTTAGTTATATCCACCCTTTGCCCTGCGGATGTTATGAGATATTCGAGGTTTGATAAAGAATTTTATAATAAAAATACTTAAGATGAATCTGAACGCAAACTTTAAATCAGAAACATGCGACTAGACTCAACTGTGTAATAATGACTCATGATCTCAGAGCCTGAAGTTCATAATAATTTGAGTCAACAGAGTCACATGAGATTAGGGATGCAAAAAAATCAGCGCCCCTACAGCTTCTGCCTACGATGTAGTACCATTAATCTCAACGTTAGCATTTTGAACCATCTTCAAATGAAAATGATGACGGTTTAAAAATAATGAAGTAATGGGAAAACGATTTGGTTCTGTGGAAATTAATGGATTTCACGTACAGATTATTGAGTATATTTAAGTGTCTTAAATTTTATTGGAAAGTTGTTTTTTTAGTGGTTATAATTTTATTAAATTATGACTTCAAAAATAAGTCCTGTGTGGAAATATTTCACTGAAGAGCAAAATGATAGTGCAAAGTGCGTTATTTGCAAAAAATCTTACTCAAGGAAGGGCCGTGGAACAACATCTCTAAAAAATCACTTGAGGTCGATGCACAATGAAGAATTTAAAAACCTGACGGAGGAAGAAATAAAGGTAAAAAGAAAGGTTAAAAAAAAGAAAAGAGAAAACACCTTTACAGCAAGTGAAATGAAGGAAAGAAATGTTGAAGAGTATTTTCATCCTTCGAAATGTTGGGTCCAACTGACGTGAAATCAAAGAGTTGATAAGCGTATTGCAGAAATGATAGTAACGGACAATTTGCCATTTAATTTTGTTGAACATCTTGGATTTATAAGGTTAATGACTGAAACAGCACCACAATATCGATTAAAGCAACGAAATTTTTATTCATCGCTTATTTGTGACGACATCTATGAAACTGTTTTCAAAAAAAATAAAGGAAATGATAGATGATATAAACAGAACACTCGGTTATCATTTACATCAGATATATGGTCAGACACTTCAGCTGGTGTTTCTCTATTGAGCTTGACTGCTCATGCTATAAATAATGATTTCCAGAGAATAAATCTTGTATTAGGTGCAATGCCATTGGAAGAACGACACACGGGAGAATTCATTTCTACAAAATTTGATGAGATCTTGAAAAAATGGAACATATCCCGAGCAGATGTTCATTGTGTAATGCGTGACTCTAGTACAAATATGAAAAGGCTTTTTTTCATTCTAGTGTTAATAATTTAGACTGTGCTGTTCATAAGCAGTTAGAAAAGGGGTAGAGTCACTAAAAGAAGTATCCGATATTATAGCCACTTATCGGACTATTGCTTCTAACTTCAATCATTCAACTATGGCACAAAACGAATTAAAACAGATTCAAGAAAGACTGAATAAGCCAATATTAGGGGTTGTTCATATTTCTACACGGTGGAATAGTACTTTGTATATGCTGAAAAGGACCAAGGAATTAAAAGAAGGACTTTGCTTATATGCTGCTAACACAACAAAAATTCCTTTGCTTAGTAATTGGGAGTGGGCAATATTATTAGGCTGTGTAAAAATTTTGGAGTCTTTTGAAGACATGACAAAGAAATTCAGTGAATCGACTTCAACTATTGGTGACATCATACCTCACATAGTGGGCCTTAAAGTTAATCTTGCATCAAATTTTGCTACAGAGGTTTCTCATGCAAATGAAACCTGATGAAGAGGACGTCAGAACAGGAATCATTGTGCTAGACAGTGTGCAACGACGAGCTGGCAAAGCAGAAGCTTGAGTTGGAGCTGGAGTTGAAGCTGGATTGCTCGTCGGAATCTGTGGTTGAAGGCGGTGGTGGGCTGGTTTCGAAGGAGATAAGATAAATGTAGGTAGAGAAGGTGGAGGTGGTGGCGGTGGCGAAGTAGAAGGAAGAGATGGCGGAGGAGTTATAGGAGTAACCACGGAGGGGTGAGAAGAAGAAGGAAGAGGGACCGGAACAGCTCGAGGAAAGGAATCAGTTTCCGGAGTGTCAGGTGGGTTAGCCTCAAAATAAGGTGGCTTAAGACGATTGATTGACACGACTTCTGTTAGTGAAGGACGTTGGATAGTGTAAAACGTTTCGTTCCTAAGTACAACCGGAAAAGGTCCGCCGTATGTTATGTCTCACAAAAACGTGAGTACATGTAGTAAGATCCTTCGGGATGAAGGAATGCACCTTGTGTTGGCGTGTAGGAGTAGGTCTCCACGACGCAGCACAGGTCTTAAGCGAGTGAGATGGGAAAGAAGATCAACAAGTTGAGAAGATTGAGAGAACTCACCGGGTAGACGAAGAGTGGAACCATAGACAAGTTCCGCAGCATAACACTGAATGTCTTCCTTGATGGCAGTGCGTATGCCAAGCATGACGAAAGGTAGAGCTTCAGTCCAACGCTCAGGAAGAGGTTGAGCTGCTAGGGACGCCTTGAGCTGACGGCAAAACCTCTCACAGATCCCATTTTCCTGTGGATGGTATCCGGTGGTACGAATTTTCTCCGCACCAAGGAGACTCATTAAATCTCCACAGGAAGGGAACACCGAAACGCGAAACCCAATGAGCCATGAAAGCCTTGGCTATGGATTCCGCTATTGCGACAGAAAGAGGAATGGCTTCGGTCCAACGAGTAAACCGATCAATACATGTGAGAATGTATCGTTTGCCATCAGAAGGAGGAAGAGGTCCAACGATGTCAATATGAACCTTTTTAAACTTTTGAACATTGGCAGAAAAGACATTGGCGAGTCCACTTTGTCACGTCGGCATTCGCGTGAAGCCTCAATGCCTGGATGAGAAAGTGAATGGAGATTGAGAAAGATGTCTTTTCGAAAAGAAGGAGGAACGAATGGGCGTGGATGTCCTGTTGACATGTCACACAGGAGATTATTTTCTATTCCGGGGAGGGTGATCCATAGCAGCTGTAGAGAAGAATCCTGCAGAAGAGCAGTGTCTTCTGACGCCTGACACGTTGCCATGTCCTCGTAGTTGATGTCGGGGAGTGAGTAAAGGGAGTTGACTTGGATGTGTGAGAAAGCATCTGCTGTGAAGCAATCAACTCCAGAGATTTGTCTGATGTCGGTGGTGAACTGCGACACATACTCCTAATGCCAAGCCTCTCTAGGCGAGTGTCGTTCATTTCGAGATGCCATCGCAAAGGTGATAGGTTTGTGATCGGTGAGAATGTGGAACTCGCGGCCTTCCAAGAAGTAACAGAAGTGACGTACCGCGAGATATATGGCAAGCAGTTCCCTGCCGAAAGCGCTATAGCGAGTTTCTGCAAGTTGAAGCTTGCAAGAGAAGAATGCAAGAGGGGCCCACACTCCGTTCAAGTGTTGTTGCAAGATACCTCCGACCGCAAAATCAGAAGCATCTACTTGAACTCTGGTGGGAGCTGAGTAATGAGGATGGAGAAGGAGTGAAGCATTCGCTAGAGCTTCGTTAGTAGCAGCAAATGCAGCCCGACCTTCGTCAGTCCAGTCGATTTTGGTGGAGGATCCTCTCTTCTTCGGACGGAGCAGAAAGGTGAGAGGTCGGAGAAGCTCAGCTGCATTTTGAAGGAAGCGATGGTAAAGGTTTACCATCCCTAACCACTGCCGAAGATGCTTCTGAGTTTCAGGAAGAAGAAAGGTGCGAATGGCAGCAACACGATCTTCCAGAGGACGTACACCCTCTGCAGAGAATATGTGGCCAAGAAAACTCAGAGAAGAAACACCGAATACGCACTTCAAAGGGTTGACACGAATACCATTTTCGCTCAACCTTGCGAAAACGGCGTGCAAATGCTCTTGGTGTTCTTCGAGAGACTTCCTAGTGATGAGAAGGTTGTCAGCATAAGCCCAAGCAAAAGGAAGTCCACGAAGAAAAGAGTCTATGAATCTTTGAAAAGACTGGGCAGAGTTTCTCAAACCAAAAGGCATCCTGGTGAACTTGAAGATACCAAAGAAGGTGATCACCCCCGTCTTTGGTATGTTGTCAGAAGCGAAAGGAATCTGGTGGTACGCCCGAACCAGATCTATCTTCGAGGAGATATTTGCTCCATCGAGATGGAAAGTAAAGGATTGGATATGAGGAACGGGATAGCGATCAGGAGTCGTGACAGCATTCAAAGCACGAAAGTCTCCACATGGCCTCCAATCGCTAGCAGTGGCTTTGTGAACCATATAAAGAGAACTGGACCAGCTACTCTTGGAAGGACACACTATCCCTAACTTCATCATATGCTCAAATTCAGCCTTAGCTGCTTTGAGTTTTTCCGGAGGGGAACGTCGAGCACGGCAAAGGTTGGAAGACCCGTCGTCTCAATATGATGGAGTAGAGAATGCAATGGAGGAGAAGTGGAAGAACAGGGATGAAGGAGAGACGGAAATTCCTTCTGCAGGAGAGCGAAAAGAACAGAAGAAGAATAGGTTGGAGGAGAAACCACGGAAATGTTCCCAAGTGCAGAAGGAGTTAAAGAACCAGGAGAGGTGAGATAGGTAGATCCGTCTACTAAGCGCTTGTTACTGAGGTCAACAAGCAGTTGGAAGTGTGAAAGAAAGTCAGCTCCGATGATCGGCTGAGTAACCTCGGCAACGATAAACACCCACCGGAACTCTCTCCTAAGGGAGAGGTCTAATGAGCATAATCGTTCCCCGTAGATGGAAATGAAAGAAACATTAGCCGCTTGAAGCCTGCGGTTTGGAAGAGGTGTGGCAGGATCAACCAAAGGGTCTCTAGGGAGGAGAGAGACGGTTGAACCAGTCTCGATCAGATAAGAGGGCTTGGTAGACTGATCATACACCTTGAGAAGCGAAGGAAGTTGTGTGGTAGATGATCGGCCAGTGTCCTCAGTCGCTCCCACTAAGGACTGGCCGGTGTGTTTCCCTGGAAAGTACAGGGAGTAGCACACTTCTTGGCCTGAGCACCAAATGTGTGGTGGTAAAAACAGTATCCATGTGGACAGCTGTTTCTACCTGCGGAGGGGGATCTCCAGCGGAAGCCCCTCTTATATGAGGAAGAACGGACACGGGAAGTGCTGGCTCTTACAGTAGCGGCAGTTGCCAGACCTCCACCGTAAAATCAGCAAGACCCTATTCGAGGGCGGAAACACGTGCCTTCACCAAGGCAAATGCTTCGGGAGGGATAACTCCTTCAGTAGGAGTGTAAAAATTCGCGATGGAGAAGGGGGTTGGGGAATAGGGAGTCATAGCAAGCGTGGAGCGAGTGGGAAGTGTGGTAGGAGATTGTGTGTGTGTGTGCGTGCGAGCCAACAGCAGAGACCTGAGGTGCATTGTGCTTCAGCATTCTGTCGTCTATTTCGGCAACCACTTGAAGACTGAGAACTGGGTTGAGAGACACCAACACATCTCGCGCGTAAAGAGGCAGCCTCCTCAAGAAGAGGGGCCGAAGAATGGCTTCTTCCCGAGGGGTGGGAGTTCCTCCTAGAAGGGACAGCATCTCCACCAGCAGTTCCGAAGGAGTACGGTCTCCAAGAGTGGTGTGTCTCAGGAGCTGTTTGAACTTGACCTCCGAAGAGGGAACCATACGAGCTCTGAGAAGCTCTTTAATGACAGTGTAAGGTGTGGGAGAGGAAGTTAGTGTGGCGAATGAATCCTTGATTTTAAGCAAACAGGGATGAAGAGGAGCAGTCATGACTCGAGCATATTTGTTGAACTCGGTTTTAGCTCGGCCGAAAATGGCCTCAGCCTGCTGAAGCCAGACGTCAAGGTCCTGTGGATAGAACTGGGGAAGGGGTGTGGTATGAGAGGTAGCCGGGTTCGAATCCATCTCGCCTTGCCTTGGGGCAGGGTTCGACTCGTCAGTCATTTCTAGTAAGGCTAGAGGCAGCCAAGCAGGGAGACGAGATTGAGAGAGAGAAAAGAAAAGAGAGGTGGAAGAATATTGCAATATATATATATATATATATATATTATTACCTTCTCTTTCTTCCTTTTCAGTATTATCGTCCTACCTCTCACGTGACCTAAAATCTTGCTTCCTATTGGACATCGAATTCGCCATCTTATCGCCTCGAACAAGCTTTCTGGAACCGCTCCTCTATATCGTCCCAAATAACCTGTTTTCATTACAAACAATTCGCTAAATCTTATGGATATTGATCTTGTGAGCATCAGTGATTTTATTAAAAAAGTTTAATGCTCCATCAGTCTTCAGTGTATCCCTTGCCCTCGAATAGTACAAGGTGTGTTATTTCGTGTTATTTGTAATTAAGCCCTAATTTTTGTGCCTTTTCGTAAAGTGAATAATTCTTTGTAGTGATATTAGTAAAAATCATTTAGCATAAATAACCTTTATTGTGTATTACATTTTATTTAGATTTTAAGCAACTTTTTAATTTTTATTCAATAATATAGCGAAGCTACGTTCAAAATTTTATATATTTTATGTAATAGTTTCCCTAAAAAAACATAAGAGAAAACGTATCATTTCATGCGTAACTTTAATATTTATTTTTCACAATGCAATTATTATTATTATTATTATTATTATTATTATTATTATTATTATTATTATTATTGTTAATTGTTTATAATATATTAATTATGTTTACTATTTCAATATAGATTCCGACATAAGACCGAAGTTGTATTATTGACCCAGCCTTTCTGATAAGCCTTCTTCATCCTTTATTACGCCCAACGTAATATTGGTGACCCTTCGTTGTGAGGCCCCTGGAATTTTGCCGTCGTCTATCCCGGCATCTCTACAACAAAGGACACACACGGATCCACATCTAGAAGCTTAATTCCATAATATTAAAAAAAATTATTAATGTATTTTACTGAACAAATTTAAAAAAAAATTTTTTTTGAAATATTATCAGGCCCATTTCTGGCCCAAATTACCAATTTCAATTATTTATTTTTAAATCATTTCGGCCCATAAAAGCGGCCTACTATATATTATTGTTACCATTTATACACCTATTTGTTAAAATTTACTCTGTCTTTGGTCTCCGACCATCATATTTTTCATAATTAGCGTATGTAAGTTGCGTTTTTAGCGCATTTAATTTCGTAATTGTCCTCAAAATATTTTTACAATTTTACATATTTTAATCATTTATTTTTACATTATTCTGGCCCGTACAAGCGGCCGCTTATATATTTTCCTCATCCATTGCATACCTTTTTGTAGTATTTAGTCTATTATTTGGTCTCTGACCATTATTTTTACCATACTTAGCGTGTGCAAATCGCATCTTAAGCATATTTTTTGTTTCGTAATATTTTTTTTTCAAAAAATTTTTTTTTTACAATCGCATTTATTAAAATTACAAATAATGTCCCCTCCTGACGCTGCAAATACTGAAAACATGAATGTTATATCGCAACAGCCTGCTTCAGACAGGGAGACATCTAACGTTTACACTGGCAAGTTCGTCACCAATGATCTCGATTTGACCTTTACCTTACTCGAGCTCCAGCTGGAATCCACCAATGAGCTTACACGCTTCAGAGCTCTTTTAAATATCTTGCCTGTTCCTATTTTACAGCGCCTAAAGGATGTTTTACCCTCCTTACATTCCCACAACCAGCCCTATACCCAACTTAAAACCGAACTTTTAAACCGGCTGGGAGAAACCGACGCTGAAAAAGTGAAAAAGCTTTTGACTGGTGGCTCTCTTGGAGATCGTTTGCCATCAGTTCTATTATCTGATATGTTGAATCTTCTTGACGGCCCTCCTGTAGGCAATTGTATACATATTGTGCGCCATCTCTTCCTACAGAAACTTCCTGCAGAGATGCAACTGCGTTTAGCAACTGTAGATCCCAACTGTTCACTACAAGAACTCGCTACTTATGCAGATAGAATTTGTAAAGCGAAACCTCTTACGACAGCAGACATACCATCACAAGTCTCGCACATCACAGTCTCCACCGACAATAATAACTTACCACAAGCGTCGCTATCGCATGTAAATGAGTCAGTCAATGCCATTAGGCACCCACCGCCGCCCACTGAAAATGCTTATATCATGTCACAACTACAGGTGTTGCAGAACACCATCATGGATTTAACCACTAGATTACGAGCTTTAGAAACGCGTTACACTGCTCCTTCCTCCCCTCCTCCTTCCCCTCCTTATCCTCAACAACAATATCCTTATCCTCAACAACAATATCCTTATCCTCAACAACAGTATCCTCAGTCCTCTCCTCATCCTTATTCGCAACCCCCTTCATACCCTCAGCTTCCTCCCAATCCTTCATACCCACAGTCCCTATTATTATTATTGTTAATTGTTTATAATATATTAATTATGTTTACTATTTCAATATAGATTCCGACATAAGACCGAAGTTGTATTATTGACCCAGCCTTTCTGATAAGCCTTCTTCATCCTTTATTACGCCCAACGTAATAATATTATATATATATATATATATATATATATATTATTATATATATATATTATATAATATAATTATATTATATATATATATATTATATATAACATATATATATATATATATATATATATATATAATATATATATATATATGATATAATATATATATATATATATATTATATATATATATATATATATATATTATTATATATATGTAAGGCTTGGGTTCAAGTACAAGTACTTGTACTGGATCTAAGTACATCTTTTTTGGAGTACTTGTACTTGCAGTTTCTAAAACCCATGTACTTGACATTGCCAACCTCTCTACTTGAAAATTTGCAAAGTCTTGCAAGTAACTTTTGGCATTCTTTAACTTGCCAATGATTTTTTTTAATCATTTTCAACGTAATTGATAAGTATTATTTCTATGTATTCTAAATACATTTCCATTTACCAAACAATATAAAGTATGTCATTCTATATATATTATATATATATATATATATATATATATATATATATATATATATATAATAGATATATATATATATATATATATATCTATATATTATATATATTATTATATATATATATAAATATATATATAGATAGTCGAGTATACCAAAACGAATTTGAACATTTTAAATAATTTATTAGCCGACTAGTTTGATAAGATCCTACTCCCATTTTCAAGACTTACAATATAATAATAAAATTTTAAACAAAATATTATCTAAAATAATTAAAAAGTTAAAATAATATAAAGCTGAAATAAATAAACCCATAATAGATAAATTAATGATACAATATTAGTGGTTAAGAGTTCAGTGATCTTAAAACAAAAATCTCACTTCAGTAAATTAAAAGACTGTTCAAATGCTTAGATTTCATTTAAGTCGTTGAGATGCCAATATCACAAGGATTCTTATAACTGAAGATCGGGTTCCTCAGTTTGGCTAACTATTCCAAAATTCGTATCAATGTAATGGTCGTTTTCCACATGAAGTCAGAAGAGCCATTCAATAGCTGAATAGGGGGGGGGATGATGAATGGTCTAGAGTTCTAAATAAAATACCTTAATGTCATACAAAACGTAGTATGGGTTTCGTATTGTCCTTTCCTCATGTAGGTGACATCTCAGTCACCGCACTTTGTAATGATATATACTGATGAGCAATTAGAGGTAAAGGGAGTTTATTCTTTAAATTTACAATATTTCCCAATTTTTGTTTTCGCTCGAAAATCTAAATCTAAATTTGAACTGTGTAAAGTTTGTTTTAAAACCACGTCAATTTTACGTCGAATTTCGTAACTGATTTTCCCCCAGAAAAGGCAACCTTCATATCACAAATATCCTAGGAGCAGTAATATGAAACTTAATGGTTTAAATTTTGCTGACAGTAATTTTCGAAATAAGTCAATTATAAATTCTGGGAATCCATTCTTCAGAAATAATTTTTTCAGGAAATCAAGTTCTTTTTGTAAAATTAACATAAGATGATGACGAAATTTTGTATCCCTGTCAAAAAGAGTTTAATTAAGTTGATTTTAAAATATGAGGGAATGAAAGAATAAAATTTTGTCGTCAATCCAGTAAAGTATATAGGCGAGATGGTGATTTGATTGGATTTGGAAGGTGGGTACATAGGCGTTTATGGAGGGTATAGTTCCGAGGGATTGAGCGAGAGCAATAATAGTAGTAGCCCTTAATATAAGGGTATGGTTGGGATACAGTAACTGAGGTATCTTTAGGGGAATTAGTTTATTGAGTTTTGTATGGAAGATATATGCTGGTATTTTGGTCGAAAGAGTGCGTCGAGTGACTGAAGGACTGATTGTGAAGAACAGGGTGCGTTTAGTGGTAGAGGTTGTGTGGATCCAATCTTTACATTGAAAAAATGATTGGGAAAGAGGGAGGAAGAGAAAAATTGTATTTAGGTTTTATGATTTTGCAACAAGAGTACGATAGGATTACATAGGCGAAGCTCTATGGTAGGTGTTTGTGATATATGGTGTTTGTTGGTGGTAGGTTTCTGAAAGGAATCAAAAGTATGTATGACACTGTGTAAGCGTTTTGAAAGCAATAAATAGAGTCGAAAGTCGATGATTTAATATAATAAAGAGTGAGGCAGGGTGTGTTTTTGTCTCCTGTCTATACAATTTGTATATGGATGGGGTTATGAAAGAATTAGAGGTGGGATGGCAGGGGATGGTATTAGAATGATGAATGGAAGAGAGTGGAGGGTCCCTACCTATTATATGCGGATGATTTTGGTTTTGGTGTGGCGAATCTGAAGAGATTTTGATGAGGATTGGTAGAAGAGATTTAGGGTAGGGTGTGCTAAATGGAGGGGTTAGAAGGTAAACCGTAGATCAGAGTAATGGTTTAATGGTTGTGAGTGAGGATAGTCCTCGTTGTGAAGTTATGTTAGATGGTAAACAGCTGGAAAAAGTGTCCGAGTTTAAATATTAAGGATAAAGATGTTGGATGAAAAGGGAATGGATGATGCAGAGTGTAGCTAGGAACGTTGTGCAAATGGCAGGAAGGTGGCTGGTGCAATTAACTCGTTGGTGGATGTAAAGGGACTACATGTCTTGAGTGCGCTATGGTCTTTCTATGTTGTTACTGTGTTAATGTATAGTCGTGAGACTATGGTCTGGAATAAAAGGTATGATCTTAAAGTACAATGTGTTCCAGATGGAAATCTTTGGGGTGTGTTAGGTGTGAGAAGAATTGTTTAAACATTAGGAATGAACGATTAGAGAATAAATGCAAAGTACGTTGAGATGTTCAAGTTATGGTGGAAGATGGAAGAAAGTCGGTTGGGTTCACGCGATGTCATAAGTGGTGAGTGTGGTGGGAATCGATACCGGTGGGAGACCGAAGAAAAAGTGAATTTTGAGTCAGTAAAGGAATCTTGGAGGAGAGAAATGTGAGTTTGGCAGAGGCAAGAAGAAAGCGAGTAGAATAGGAGGGAACTGCCAATAGTTTTGTGAGGGGGATTGTTGTAGCTCACTGGGCAGGGGATGAATCCGTATTGACGAGATGCCGATAAGTGAGGGTCTGTCACGGTCCGTGAAGCTCTAGGGTGGATTTTCTGTCTGCGATGAGTTCTCACAAAAAGGTATAGAGTGGGCGGTAAAGGGTTGAGCTTCTTTTTCGATTTACTTCATGATTCTTCTACTACTGTTTCTGTTCGGGCATTGTTACTCCCCTCTACCCACAGTCTTGGGGAGAGAAGGTGGGTGATTGGGGGGATGAAAAAAAAAGATTGAATTGGGGGAAAAAAAATGGGCGGGGTGGGGGATGGAAAAATTATTATATATATTATATATATATTATATATAGTAATATATATATATATATATTATTATATATATATATATATATATACTATAATATATATATATATATATATATATAACATTATATATATATATTATATATATAAATATATTATATATATATATAATATATAATAATATATTATATATATATATATTAATATATATATATATATTATATTATATTAATATATATATATACTATATATTTGCAAGTTTTCATAAAGTACTTGTACTTGATACCATGTACTTGTACTCTAAACTAAGTTCTAGAGTACTTGTACTCTGTACTGAACAATTCTAAGTACTTGCTACTGTAATTTTACTTGAACGCAAGCCTGATATATATATATATAATTATATATATATATATTATATATATATATATATATATAATATATATATATATATATATCTATATATATATATATATAATAATAATATATATATATATATATCAGTGCTGGGCGCGCCCTATAAATTTTTTTTTTGAGTGCGCTCTTCGCCTATGCCGCCGGACCTAGTGGGCCTAGGGCCTTTGCGCCTATATTTTTGCCAACCACAATGCGCCTAGCGCCTATGCGCCTTGCGCCTTCAACTTTTTCGGCACCGGTGCGTGTCGCTAATTTATTTACAAGTAACTTTAAAGTGCGATAACAAAAGCTTCTTTTAAAAGGAAGAAAAACACATTTATTAATTTTTGTAATTAAAACACCGTCAACTAATATCTACACGTACTCTTCCTCCTCCATGTCATTGTGGTCATGTTTTCCCCCAGGAGGTCCATATTTCCTTTGAGGAACACAAGTTCCTCAAAGTTTCCCTCATCTAAAGAGGACCTCTTGGCCCTGAGTATATCCCTGCTTGTGCTGAAAAGCCTCTCTACAGCTGCAGAGCTGGGAAGGGGGGGTATTATATTTAATAAATAGGTCTACAAAGACCTCCCTGTGCTGGTGGGAGAAAAGGGACCAGGCCAACTCGCCTTTAGAGGGCTCCCACCCCTCCATGAACTTCCTTAGGACGTCCCTCACATCCTCCTTATAGTACATAAGGATGGGTAAGACCCTAATACTAAGTTTTTTATATATATATATAGTATATATATATACTATATATATATATAATATATATATATATTATATATATATTATATATATATATATATATATAATATATAATATATTATTAATATATATATATATATATATCTATATATATATTATATTATATATAAATATATAAGTTTTTACAACTGGTTTTTAGAAATGATACAAGTTAGCCATCTTCTAAGTTCTCCAACCTATAAGGGGTAAAAATAAAATGCTTGTTCCTGTTTTTTTGCGCAGCTATCGGCGCCGGAAAATTGGGCTGTGCCCTATGTTAATCCGCCTTTTGAAAATTGTTGCGCCTATGCGCCTACGAATTCATAGTGCGCCATAGGCGCAACGCCCAGCTCCTGATATATATATAATATATATATATATTATATATATTATATATATATATATATATATATGGTGCTACTATATATATATTAATATATATATATATATATATATATATTATATATATATATATATATTATATATATATATATAATATATTGGTGAAACTAAAGAAGTTACCCGCATGATTATCTCAAAACTAAGATAAGGTCAAGAAAACTGATAATCAATATGGAATCAAGCGTATGAAATTCTGTATGGAAAATGCACAAAAAATTACTTTTTTTTATTTTTCTTTTTTTTTAATATTTCCAAAACTACGATAGGTACTAGAAAACTAATAACATATTTAAAATCAGCGTATGAAATATGTATTAAAAAAGATTTTTTTTTTTTTAACTACAGAATACCCCAGGGTAAACCGCAAGGATGCAAAGAGTCGGGTCTCTCGGCCTCCTGGGGGACGACGGGGTAGGACTATTTCCCCCCCTCCGGGGAGGGCCTCCGGAACCCCCGCTCTTGGTATTTGGGTGGGGGTTCCTCCGCGCCTCCCCTACGGGGATGGAAAACGTCCCCCCTCTGTCCCACCCCGTCGCTCGAGCCCCCTAAAAAGAATTTTAAACGCTGATTTTAAATTTTGGAATTCTTCTTTTACCAATCCTCGTTTATGGCGGTTATAAAAAAAAAAAAAAAACAAAAGTAAAATTTTTTTTTTTTTTTTTTTTTTTTTTTTGCAATTTCATAATTTGTTCATAAATTTTAAATATATGTTCAGTCAGTTTTCTTGTACTTCTTAGTTTTCGAGATATCATTGCGGGTAACTTCTTTAGTTTGGCCTATATATATACTATAATATATCATAATATATTATTATCTATATATATATATATATATATATATATATATATATATATATAATAATATATATATTATATATATATATATATAAATATCCATATAAATATATACTATATATATATATATATTGATAAATATATGCTCAAGTCCATTATCTGTGTCCCATGAAGCTGAAGTAAAAAATTTTCCATAGTTTACGTTATCGAGCAAAATGTAGAACGGCCTGGCATATTGACAAGTTTGAACTATTTTCTTATTATTTATATACTTGCTTGTTTTGTTGTTTCTTGAATGATGGTAGTGAATAAATTACTATAATAATATAAATTTGGTTAGGTTAAGTAAGGATGTTACGTTAAGTAGTGTTAATTTTTTAAGTTACGTTAGTAGCTAGATTTAACTTTTTTTTAATATTTTTAAAGGTGTGAAGCTCGTTTTAATATAATAGTTTTTATTTTGACTCGATAACGTTTTATTTTGATTTTCTGCAATATGTTCGGATTTATGCAATCGATAGCGATATGAATATCTTGACATTCAGGTAATATATATATATATAATATATATATTATATATACTATATATATATATATATAATATTATATAATATATTAATAAATCTAGTTATACTATATATATATATATTATATATTATATATATATATATTATAATCCTTTTTATGGTGGCAGTATAAATAATGTGCTTTTTTGTGGCTTTTTGTTTCATATATTGTTATTAATGATACTAACAATAAATTTCATGTGACCAAAAATGATTTAAAATTAAATAAAAAAAGGTAATTATTTAATAATATCGTACTTTTTCTAAACAAAATCTTACGTTTGGCAGCGCCCGAGACAAAGCGACTCTCCGGATATTTTCTAAAGTTCAAAAATCGTCCCCCCCAAAAAGAAAAAAAGTCTTACGGCAAAGTTGATTTATGTAGGTTATGTCTAAATTTACTGCATTATCGATCAATATAGGTTAGGTTGTGTTTAACTGCATCGTCGATCAATATAGGTTAGGTTGCGGTTTACTGCCCTCTAAGTTCAGGTTATGATATGTTTTGTTGTGTATGCACAAAATCTATATATGAAAACATAAACCAATAACCAATACGGAACGTATTTTACCCCCCAAAATTATTTTTTACCCTACCTTGAATTCTTTCACTCGGTAGCACTAAAAGCCGTTTTCTTTCTCATGCAAAATCAACGTTCTGGGTTTCTTTATCATTAATTTTAATAGTTTCATATTTTATATCTTTCTCGTTCACATCTTAATTAATTGCTAGTATATATATAGCTACCTATTACTAATGTATGAATTTAAAAAAAAATTATCTGCACCATGAAACGGAGAAGGTCCTATTATATATATGTCCATATAGGCCCTGTTATGTTTTAAGACTCCGTCAGTTTTGATTTTTTTTTTTTGTTTTCTTTTTAACATATTGCTAGTATATGATCCTAACAATGAATTTCAGTGGTGATTGACATTGATTCAAAAGTTCGAAATATTTTCATAATTAATCTTATTAATGAATCCTCTAAAAAAAATTTTAAAAAATGAAATATCTTGAAAAGTACGCCACTTACAGAAAAACAATTACATATTTGAAATCAGCGCATAAAGCTTATTACAAAAATGTAAAAAAATAAAAAAATAAAAAATAAAAATATTTTTTTTATAATGAATATCATGAAAAAGTAAAACAGTTACCACGAAAAACTAAATTGCATACGAGGTTATCAGCGTGTAACCCTTCCACCAAAAAAAATATTATTAACACAGTTGAAAAATAAAAATAAAAAAAAATTGGGGCTGAGCCGACGGGGCAGCAAGGGGGGACGTTCTTCCATAACGCCAGTAGGGTAGGGCGGAGGAACCCCCGCGACACCCAAATACAAAGAGCGGGGGTTCGGAGACCCTCCCGGAGGGGGGAAATGTCTACCCTGTATTTCCCGGAAGGCGAGAAGACCCCGACTCCTGCATCTTTGCGGTTTACCCTTGGGGTATTCCTTAGTTAAAAAAAAAAAAATTTAAAATTGAACGGAGTCGTAAACGTAACTGGTCATATATTTTTTAATCATGTCCGTCACCACTTAAATTGATTGTTGGGATCATATACTAGATATTTATAAAAAAACAAAAAAAAATCAAAAACTGACGGAGTCTTAAAAACATAACAGGTCCTATATATATATATATATATATATTTAATATATATATATCTATATCTATATATATATATATATATATAATATATATATATATATATATATATATATATACTATATATATATATATATATATATTATATATATAATATTTATATATATATATTCAGGCATCCCGAAAAGTTCAGGCATGTAACTAAGAAACTATAACAGCTACACGAAAATAAATATCATTTTATTTATCAGGAGACATTTTTACCGCGGAATTAAAAACAATTATAAAAAAATACCGCTTTTAAAAAATTAAAAATTGTTAAAAATGTTGAACAAAAAATTTTAGTTTTTGAGAAATTCGAAGATGCCGCTTACTCCGAATGAGCACGCAAAGGTGCCAAAATGTTGAATTCTTTTTTTTTTTTTTAAATTCAAACATATAAACACGGGTAAACAAGAACAATGGATAGAGTCGGGGTTTCACGGCCTACCGATATATATGATATTTATATATATATCTATATATATATATATTATATAATATATATAATATATATATCATATTATATATATATATATAATATTTATATATATATATATATATACATATATAATGTATATATATATATATAGGTCAGCATCCCGAAAAGTTCAGGCATGTAACTAGAAAACTATAACAGCTACACGAAAATAAATATCATTTTATTAATCAGGAGACATTTTTACCCCGGAAATTAAAAAAAATTAAAAAAATAACGCTTTTTAAAATAAAATTGTTAAAAATGTTGAAAAAATTAGTTTTTTTGAGATTTCGAAGATGCCGCTTACTCGGACTGAGCACGCAAAGGTGCCAAATGTTGATTTTTTTTTTTTTTTTAAATTAACGAATACCCACGGATAAACAAGAACGATGGATAGAGTCGGGGTTTCTCGGCCTACCGGGGGACGACGGGGGGGACTTCGTCCCCCCTCTGTCCCTCCGTCGGCTCGAACCCCTAAAAAGAAAAAAAAATAATATTTTCTCCAAAGCGGAAAAAAAGTGGTACTTGGCAACTTTTGCTCTCGAGACTACTGCAGGTTTCAAGGTCAATCAGAGCGTGCACTATTTCAGGTCTAAGATTTTTACTAATATTTAAGGAGTTATTAATAAATATTAGAATAAAATAAATTTTTTTTTAAGTTTCTTCGATGAAATTTTTAGCTGAAATCAAAAATGTTATTTATTTTCCTGTAGATGTTATAGTTTTCTAGTTACATGCCTGAACTCTTCGGGATGCTGCCATATATATATATATATATATATATATATATATATATATATAATAAAAAAAAAAAAAAAAAAAATATTATATATATATATATATATATATTATATATATATATATATATTATTAATATATATATACAATAAATATATATAAATATAATATATATATATATATATATATATATATTATATATATTATATATCGGTATAAGTTTTGCTGACTATAATTTTTAAAATAAAATTTAACTTTTTGGCGGTTTTGTGAAATAGCAGTCATATAGTCCTCCAAACCAAAATATTTACGAAAGATTGGGTTAAATATATATACCATGAAAAGATTAAATCGGTGTAATTAAAAGTATCTTCACAGCCAAATGCTACGTAAACGTGAGAGTGAAGTGAATCTAAATTAAATTCTTATTTTAATTTTAAATATAAATTATTTTTAAGTCAAACTTAAACATATCCAGTATGTGTTATGCGATTTTTTTTTTTTTAGGTTTTTAAGTCGCTTATGCGTTTTTTCGCTTTTAAAAGTTTTCTAATGTGATGGGATTTTCAGATATACTTCTAGACAGACTATTCACATTATAATAAGTTTAATTTTAAATGCAATGGACCAAACATCAAGGGAGACTTCAAAGATAGTTGGAACCTCAAGAATTTTTTCTCTCATATTTTACGCTACCTATTGTACCTTTTGGGTTCATTGTACCTGTAACAACATAAATATCAGTTCACACCATTTTTTTGTTGAGAGTTTTTATCTTTAAAAGCCGTTTTCCATTTATGTTGTGCAACATAAAAATGTACCTGATAGTAATTTGTGATTTTTTCTAATATATGGATTCTGCAAATCGTAATGTAAAGTTAACTTTTAAGTCACAAATAAGTTTTAAACTTTACTAGTGGATCAACATTACAAACGTTGGCTGAATTCTACAATGTCCTTAATACGTCACTATGGTTAGTTCTCTTATTTCGCTTCACAGACAAACACTTTGACATACTCATTCTTGTTTCTAGTATGTTCAAACAAGCACATAAGATATCAGGATATAACTTAGAGTTTAGGAGGAAACCGATGGGCTTTTACTCTTTCTCTCGACTATCGTGCTCTGCCCTCATTGAGGAATTGTAAGATTACGCTTTCATTCAACGTATTCAATTAATCCTCGAACCTCACCATAATCCTTTCGTGTTAAGACCATTCATAGATGATATAGATAAGATCCGTCCTGTTATGGCAACATTCATGATGGCAACAGCAGAGAAAAATGAGGAGCTCACTACTGGCAACCCAGAGAGAAAATGAGTAGCAAGATGTTTATCAGAAGAAAGGCGAATTAAAAGTTTCTAAGATTTTTTGATGCAATTGGAGATAAATAAAAGAGGCCGAATGGGGTAAACATTCCGACGCTTATTAACACCGAAGAGAAAAGTTTTCTTGATTAGAAATTGCAGAAGATACACCAAAAACAAGGCTAAGCGAGACCACACAGTCCGCCAGCTAACGCATTTAAAAGCAACTTCTTAACAACAAGAACATCGGCATTAAGATCACTTACTTTCTGCTATGTTCAAAATAGTTGAGAAACCCATTTAACAGAAATTTTATATGGCCATGAAAAATATATGAAGAAAATAATTAGAGAAGGGGTGAATTCAAGAAGTTTTAGTTTTTAAATTTACTATAAAAAAAAATTAATTGTATACTTTACATTGAATTTAAAGAGATTATAGATAATTAAAATTATTTATTGAAATAATTTTAATATAAGGGGAAATTAAACTCTTCTCTAACTTGCTGATTTCCTTCTTTCTGTTGACCAAATTGCTTCCTATTATTGCCAAATCCTGAGCCAATCCTTTTCTGAAAGGATAGGATTTTTTATGACTCTTCTAATATTCTTATTATTACTATTATTATATTATTATTATTATTATATTATTATTATTATTATTATTACTTTTATTATTATGTAATTTTAATCTAAAAATGAAATTAAATTTATTCATTTATCCACTCTAAGTAGTTCAGTTTTTAAAAGCAAATTGGTTATATTTTAATAATTAGAGTCCCCTTTCACACTCTAATTCATTCATACAAATGAATGTGAACCAAGATTGGAATTCGTCAGCATCACAAAACCCAAGTTCTTTAAAAATGATTCTCACGTTACTTAATGTCAACCTTTCGTTGGAACTTTCCAAAGTAGGGAAACTGAATTAATCTTCGTAGGTATAGGTTAAACAAAACATGAATGGGGCCCTCTTCTTAAGCTGGCTTCTTATCTATACCATGGGTAGTAGGTCCAATCCAGATTTTCTTTTTATCTCAAAAACAATAAGATATTAATAGTATTTTTATTCAGGTATTATTATTTTTTTATTATCATGTGGCCCCTGCTTCAGTGTTGATTCTCAATAACAAAATTTTTATGCCTAAATAGGCAAAATAAAAAGGCCCAAAGGAAAAACAAAAAACAAACAGTTTTTTCCCTTGCTCCAGTAGATATATATAGTGGTCGTGGCACTCTGCCAATCCTAATTTTTATTGCCAATCACTTTCTTGCATCATTTTTTGCAAAGAGCTGGCATGATTCGGGCTTTCGCTTGAAGATTCATTTATATGTAAACAAACCATCAAGTGAAATGGGATCAAAAATAAATTTTTTTAAGTTGTTCACTAAAAGTTTAAGTTTAGTTATTTAGAATATTAGGAATTTTATTTTATAACAAATGAATAAATAAATAATTTTCTTTCCATTTTAATTTTTTTTTTTTTTTTATTAAGAAAAATCTTCAACTTCCAGTGGCCAAATATAAAAAAAAAACAAAAAAAAAATAAATAGATAAATATTGTAAACATTAGCAAAACGCCGGATATATCACCAAGAAGTACTGTCAACATATTATAATATTTTTTGACAGCTGGAGGGGACAAAATTAAATCTATTAAGAATTTAATTCTTGATGAATATGTTAAAATCATTTGGAACCAAATTCATTTTAATTGTTTTTATCAATAATATATCATGTTCCTTTTAAACAAGGACATAGATACTTTATTTGACTATATATAGTTGGAGATATTAAGTTTATTTGAGAATCTAAGAGCTTTTTATGTAGCTCTCTACATTGAACTGCAGCTTTCCTTTTTACCCACTATTACCATCACTATTATTATCATTAGTGGTGGAACTGTTTTCTGGCAGATTTTCAATGAAATTTTGGTTATGTTTTTTTTATTAATAAGATTATGTCCGATATGTGTCGGGTTATTGTTTCTTGGTTAGGTTTTTTAATTTTTACAGAAACAGTTTCTCCTAAATTGTTATTTTTTATTTCTTGTACTGTTCCCATGCTGTAAAAGTATGGTTTACAGAATTTTTCTTTAATGGCAACAACATCTCCAACTCCCAGTGAAGTGTGTGTGTTTTTTTTTATATTTATCTTGCTGGTTAGTGGCAAGATATTGTAGGTTTGCTAAGAATTCATCATAGTACAAATCATTCAAATTAGATTTCACTTTTCTGTATTTTTGAAAAGTCAAATATAACTGATCCTGATCAGGTTCACAAGGAGACCAATCAGGATCATCTGAATGATCTATACCATCATGAAATAAATGAGAAGAAACAACCAGAGCTGGAACCTCATATCCCTTCAGCAATATCTCCGGTGTTATTGCAAATGGGATATTTGGATCCACCTCAGGGTTTCTTAATATTGGCTTAAATGCTACCGGCCTTTTATTTATAAGCATGTTTGCTTCCCTAACTAATAAAGAAAACTCATCCTGCTCTAATATATTTTTTCCTATAGCACTGTATATATTTTTTACCTGTTTGACTAAAGATTCAACTAAACCTCCCAGAAAACTAGCTTTACCAGGGTATGGTGAAAACTCCAAAACTTTTATGTTATGTAGAGTTAAATAATTTTTAACATCTACATCATCAAGAAAATTTTTAATAATTTGCACTGAGCTTATTATACTACTTCCCTGGTCACTAACTATAAGTTGTGGGAATCCAAAGTCAAACACATGAAATTGAAAAGCAGAAATAAAGCATTTATTATCTACATTTTTACATAGAACAAGGTTTACAGCTCTTGTGTATGTGCAAGTTATAATTAATATGTAAATCTTCTCTACTACATTATTTATTTTTATATTAAAAGGTCCAATGTGGTCAATGAATATTTCTCTAAATGGAATTTGAGATGGATTTATCCTATAATCTTTGTAATGGTTCTGATTAATTTTTATTGCTCTGCCATACATTAATTTACATTTTATGCAGTCTTTAATGTTTTTCTTAACTACTGAGTATGCTATTGGAATATAAAACTCCTTTCTTATCATAGCTAGAAGTTTATATACACCTGCATGTTTCATTTTTACATGTAATTCTTTAATTATTATATCAGTTAGTGAATGATTTTTATTCAACAATATTGGATTTTTTTGATTAAAATCAGCATCTAAGTTTGCAAATTTACTCTTTACTCTAATTATATTGTTTTTATCAAGAAAAAGATTAAGTTGTGTGACCAAATTTGTTTCTTTATTATTTTTTGGGTTTATTAAATATTGATATGTTTCTGAAAAATTTTCTAGCTGATATTGCCTAAAAATGACATTACAACTTTCTTCATATGAACATATGGCATTTGGGTCACAATTGGAAAACAAAGTGGGGTTTTTCTCATGTACTTTAAGCTTTAAATTATGAATAAATTTTCTTACAAAATGTGAAACTTTAAATAGTTTATTCAATGAAGAAAACCTATCTAATTTAAATAAGGGTACATATGAAAAAGTTTGAATATTATAAATATTAAAATCTGTATTATTATTATATAAGGGATTTGGAACAGTGACTTTTAACCTTTCATTATTGTTGTTTAATATAGGTCCATTTAAATAAAGTGAATTTTTTAATAAAACCTTATATGAAACACATCGAGTAACATAATCACTAGGATTCTGAGATCCTTCACAATGATGAAAAGTTATCGGGTGTTTTTCACATGCAGTTTCAATAAAATTCAGCTGATTATTTATAATGGTTCCTTTTCTTTCAATTTTGTTTAATTTTTCAATTTTATTTATAATCCAATTCAATGTTACCATTGAATCAGTATATAAATGTAATTTATTTATTTTTAAAGGTGTGAAAGTATTAGTTAAATTGTCAAACATTTCTATTAGACATTGTACTCCAAATGTTACGGCAAATAGCTCTAGAACTGGAATAGATCTGTTAGTATTTTTTGTTTTGAAATTAATTTTTTTTGCACCATAAAAAATGCAGCTCACTTACATCTTTTATTTTGTAAATATCAGACACACCTAATTGTCTTACTGCCATCAGTAAATGCTATACATATTATACTGAAAGAAGCATAATCCCCATTAATCTTTTTAGTTCAGGTTTTTTGGCTTCTATTATATTGTGAGGCAAATGATTTTTATATTCTTTAAGTCACTTACTATGCTAATTTTTTGTCCAAGTTAAATTTGTTTTTTGTAGTTTAAATGTAAAAAAAGTTTAGCCCCTGTTTTTTCCAGGAAATCCACTATTTAAAGTGGGTCCAATAGACCATTAATAGTAGTAAATAGATCTCAAAGGTGTTTGCCTGGAGTCCATTTCCATTATTTTTATATATAGTAGGTAATCATTAGAGTATCCCATACATTCCTAATCGTTTTTGTGATTATTTAGGCCTCATCTACAGTACTATTATTGTCTAACTCACTATAATTTAATTTTTAAACTCTGGTGAATTACTATGAAATTGTTGCAAATTGAACCCATAATTGTTAAATATTACATGAGACTTATGATAAGCAAGAATAATTTCACTTTCAGAAGATGAAGAATAACCTAAATTATCCATATAAAACAGATTATAACAACATCTTCCTAAGTTCACATTCAAACTCATCACAAGTATGAACATGCAATATTAATATTATATAAAGTGCTACCATGAGAATGGAAGGGCTACATCTAATACCAAACGGAAGTCGCATTAATTTATAAGAAACAATACTAAAATCATTTTCTTTTATATTTTTGAACCACAAAAAATGGAATCTTTCAGTATCCTCAAAAGGCAATTTAATATTGAGAAAGGCTCTCTCCAAATCGAATACCAGCAGATACTGATTGAACCTAAGTAGTGTTAATGCGATATCCAATCTATTATTTAAATTAGGTCCTGGTAAGCTAACATTATTATGTGATAAATTAGTTTTTTGGGTTTTATCGCATAGGTTCGACAAATATACAATTCTGCATTTTGTCGTTTCTACATGATCTCTAAAAACTGCATTATGAGCTAGAAATGAAACTTTGTTATTATTTTTTACTGTATTTATTTCAACAGGTTGAATGATACCTTGGTTAAGTTGGTCAAATATGACATTATTATACGCTTCTAATTTTAGAGGCTCCTTTTTATATTTTTTAAGTATTGATTTCAATACAGAATTAGCCAAATAAAAATTATTTGGCAAAAATTTTATTAATTTATTATTCCATAAACAAGGCATTATCAATCGACCTGTATCCATATCGACATGTGTATTTGTAATCAAGTATTTTTATAAGTTCCATATCTAACTCTGAGAATTTTTTAGGACAATCAAAACTATCATAATTTAATAAATCATTTAAATTTTTATTTACTAGATCATCATCCAATTCTATGCTGGTATTATTATTTTGAGTTAGAGATGAGATAGAGTAATCCATTTCTAGTCATTCAATCTTGTTCTCTATTTTGACATTTTTTGCGAGCAAGTCGGCCTGCTCAGTAAATTTCTTTATATACTTCAAATATGGCAAATTTTTTATTAATTTATTCAAGTCCCCAGCTAATAAGATTCCTAAAGAAGTGTAATATAACAGTGAACTGTTTGTTTGTTAACCCCCAAATGAAGCATGCATTATTGGTATTCATGTGGGCCCATTCACACCTAATTAGTCTAATGGATTTCCTTTATTCTTATTTCCTTAAGTGCTTATCAGCTAAAGGTATTTTATGTTCTTCGCCTTTACAATTTGAGGGGAAGGTATATTCACTCTGGTTTGTATTGAAGGGACTACAGCTGCAACAATACTGTTATTTTTATTATTTATTTTTATATCAACTTCTATAATAGAAGTTTTGTAATATTTGCTTTCATTGAAACCCTTTACATTAAGCATTATTTCAGACTGTACAACTTTATATTTAATTTTTTGTGCTACTGTTTGTGATATAAAATTTATTTCAGACCCAGAATCATATAAAACCCGCAAGTCTTGGTTGTTATTGTTTTTATTTATACAAGTGGTGGTGAAGGTAGGAAGAGTTATGTTTTGAGTGCTGGTTACATTTAAGGAACTTAATAACAAACAATTTGCTACTTGCTCTGAGGATGGGTTATCTACAGGTGTAACATTTAGTTCAACAACATTGGTTGATGTTTCTGCTTGTGCATTATTTTTATTTTTATTGTTTTTTGGTTTTTGAGTTGAATTAGGTCCACTTTGTTTTTTAATACATAAAAATGCTGAGTGCCATGAGTTACAGTTTCTACATTTATTACTAAATTTGAACTTACAAGTTTCAATTTTATGATTTAAGTACCCACATTTAATACAACCTCCCAATTCTTTAATTTTTTGCAATTTGGATTCAGGTGTTTTGAAAGTTGGGCAACTATACAATTTATGGTCCATACAATCTGATGTTTGTAATGTTTGACAAATGGAACAACCCACCCTTTTTGTTGTTTCAGTATTTGTTTTTTGTTTTTGATTCACATCAATATTAGTAGCTAAAGCTACTGTTTTTTTCTCAACTTGTGATGTTGTTTTATTAGTGTATGTATTTGCATTTGTTTTTGTATTTACTAACCCACTCTTCCCAATTCTATTATGAACTTCAAATGCATTATTTAAAATTTCATCTAAATTTGGATATGTATTATTTGTAATGTTTATATATTGGGTTTGATATATTTCAGGCAAACTGTTCCACAAAAAATATTGGCAAATCACTTTACTATTTATTTTTAAACTATCTATTTGGCTTTCTATTAATTTAGCCTCACTGATCCATGTGTAAAAGTCATTGGTTAATTTTAATTTTATCAGTTTTTCAATAACTGAATATTGTTGTAAAGACTTGTTACTGAAGGCACTTTTTAATAAGTTTTTGGCCATATCATAATCCATATCTGCTAAAGGGCTTTTTTGTATTAAAATTTTTGCTGGACCTTTGAGTTGTTTCATTAGACAAGAATGTTTAGCAAATTTATTGTATTTCTCTCTATCCATTATTTCTTCAAAGTTTTTTATGAACCTATCAAAGTCTTCAGGTTTTCCATCAAATTCAGGGAGCTGGAGTTCGGGTCTTTTTAGACCAGAAAAACCAGTTTCAATATGAGCATTATTTGAGGAAATATTTTGTACAGGGGTTATTTTATTTTCAAGCTCACTTATGAGAGAGGAAATGCTGAGGGCATAAAATTCATTTTTTTCGCAAATTTTATCTGCGCTTTCAAATGTGAATTCCTCGCAGTCAGCAAATTTATTTATTATATCATTATCTAACTCTGTAATTTCAACTAGGTTTGTTTTTAATCTATCTATTAAACCCTTTATTTCATCATGTGTATATAAAGTTATACTAGCTAGAATTTTATTAATTAATTTGGTAATAATGGACCTCTTGGTTCCTCGTCTTTTAACGAGAGTCAAAACTTGTTGAAATAATGAGGTTGGGCTTGCCCCATCACTAATCATTTCTTCAACAATTTTTAACTCTACATTTGGGTCCACTACATCCATATTAAAAATAACCTATCTAAAATGTTTTAATATTGTAAATAAATTTTTTTTTTTTTTCAGTCTCGATAGGCCTATGTGGCTTCAACTTATATATTTATTTTTCTATAAGTTTAATATTAATAATGATAGTCAATAACTTTACATGGTATATAGTACATAAGTTATGTACTGTATATTTTTTTTTGTTATAATATGTTTTCAGTCTCTATAGGCCTATGTGGCTTCAACTCAAAATTTTTTTTTTTTTTTTTTTTTTTTTTTTAATAATATAATATATTTTATTTTTTTTATTTTTTTTTTTTTTTTTTTTTTTTTTTTATGAGACCCTATTTTATTTATTATTAATACCAATGTTTATAGTTTTAACACAGTATTAATAGGCCCAATATATTTTTCTATAAGACCATATACCAGACAGAAGGAACTCAGCAATTACTTGGCGTGAAAGGACCATCCTGTCCACTGCGCCATAACAGAAAATTTTATGCATGAAAAATAATGAAGAAAATAATTAGAGAAGGGGTGAATTCAAAGAATTTTTAGTTTTAAATTTACTATAAAAAAAATTAATTGTATATTTACATTGAATTTGAAGGAGATTATAGATAATTAAAATTATTTATTTATAGGAAATTTTTATATAAGGGGAATAGAATCTCTTCTCTAACTTGCTGATTTCCTTCTTTCTGTTGACCAAATTGCTTCCTATTATTGCCAAATCCTGAGCCAATCCTTTTCTGAAAGGATAGGATTTTATAGACTCTTCTATATTATTATTATTATTATTATTATTATTATTATTATTATTATTATTATTATTATTATTATTATTATTACTTTTATTATTATTATTATTATTAAAAATGAAATTTAAATTTATTCATTTATTCACTCTATAGTTATAGTTTAAAGCAAATTGGTTAATATTTAATAATTAGATCCCCTTTCACCCTCTAATTCATTCATACAAATGAATGTGAGACCAAGATTGGATTAGTCAGCATACAAAACCCAAGTCTTTAAAAAATGATCTCACCTTTGTTGGAAGTTTCCAAGTAGGAAACTGAATTACATCTTCTGTATGGTAATATGGTTAAACAAAAAATGATGGGGCCCTCTTCTAAGCTGGCCTTCTTATCTTATACATGGGGTAGTAGGTCCCAATCCAGATTTTCTTTTTATCTCAAAAACAATAAGATATTATATAGTATTTTATTAGGTATTATTATTTTTATTATCAGTGGCCACTGAATTAGTTGTTGATTCTCAAATAAAAATTTTTATTTGCCTAAATAGGCAGAGCAAAGAACACAGTCTTGCTCCAGTAGATATTATATAGGGTCTGGCACTCTGCCAATCCTAATTTTTTTTTTGCCAATCACTTTCTTGCATCATTTTTTGCAGAGCTGGCATGATTCGGGCCCCCCCCCCCCCCTTTTTTTTTTCTTTTTTTGATTTATATGTAAACAAACCATCAAGTGAAATGGGATCAAAAAAATAAATTTTTTTAAGTTGTTCACCTAAAATTAATTTTTATTTAATTTTTATTATTATTAATGTTTTTTATAACAGAATGAATAAATAAATAAATTCATTCATTTTTAATTTTTTTTTTTTTTTATTAAAAAAAATATTAAAATTTAAAAAAAAAAAAAAAAAAAAAAAAAAAAAAAAAAATAAAAAATAAATATATAAATATATAAAATAAACATATATATTATATAAGGTATATCATACATTATATAATATATATTTTTGACAAGCATTCATTTCCATTCGATTGTTTAGCTAGATATAGTTACAATAAGAAATTTTATCTGAACGTGTTTTAAGGCTAGGCACACCTTTATAGCTTATTATAATACATAATAAGCTTGGAAGCATATTCAAGAGCAAAATGAAAAGTTTTTTCCATGTCGGCGGCACTGAGTAGCTCTGCATTACCCTCGGGATTGGATCCAAGGGGTAGAGGAAGGAATCTTAACCTGCCTACAACCAAGGTACAATTGCAGCAATAACTTTTTAGAACAGACATAGAACCATACCCCATGGTTAGTAAGATTCGGTCAAAGTTCAGTTGCCATATGAAGAATAATGTCTCCAATCAGTCAATTAAAATTCGAAGCGTTGAGAATCTAGTTAGGAGCCATTTTATTATATGGGCCAAGTTGAAAACTATGATAGTGAGTTACTAAGAAGGGAGAGAAATAAGTGAATATAAAGACTTTATATATAACGTGATAAATAGGTTATGATGATGTGAAATGTGTGTGTACATTCTATAGCCTTAGCATTAGTACGTCGAAAACAGCACAACCTTTCATCGTAATGAACATTAAAATCTCTGAAAAATCTCAGAGGGGTCTCGGATACGCTATATCTTAAAGTATAAAACTAAACTCTTAAAGCAGTTAGGTACTCAAAAAAACTTGGTATATTAGGTCCATTAGGGGAGCATTTGCTACACAATGCATTAAGGTTAGGTGTCAGAGGTTTGCAGGACTGTTGAAATGTTAATGATTTATTAAAAAATTAAAAATTTTTCCTTTTTTTAGTTCGGATATATTTTGAATGAAAAATATATATGTATATTTATTTTATGTACTTTTTCAAATAATTTAGAAGTTCAAGGGAAGAGACATGGTACATAGCCCTTCGAAGTATAGAAAAGAATATTGATATGTGGTAACTCCTAAAAATTTCTAAAAAATATTTGATTTATTTAAAAAGGAAATAACATTTTTTTTTTAATATCATTTCCTAAATAAATATACATACAGTCATGTTAGTCTCATATTTTAGAAGAAAAATTATATATTTTTTCTATCAAAGATAATTATAAAATTTTTTAAAGAAAACATTATAAAGCATCCGAGCTTTAGCGAGATTGCTATAATTTATAACTCGATGTTATCATTGTAATGCTATGACGATCAGCGCAGCATTTAGCGTAGGTAGAAATGCAAATTTTAAAATGTATAGCGAACGGTTTCTCTTAAAATTTAAATGTATGATTTCAGATTATGTGATGATAATATTAAGACTCATTTTTATTCTTATTTTTTCAAACATATGTTCTGTATATAGAACTCTCTACTTTTCTTTTAATGTTATAGATGATCAGAAAAATATTAATATAAAATACCACAAATAGGAAAAGAAGCACCATCTCAGAGAGAACACTTCTCATCCATTCGCAACATGCCGTTCGTTACTTGAAGGAGAGCATTCAAAGCCTCCTCGCTATCGCCACTATAACCGACGCCTCTCGGCAAGCGCCGACACAATCTCGTGTACCCTGATATAAAAACACTTGAGTTTGGTGCTCCACCCAGCGAACTGACTAAATCAGAGCAAGCTTCCAACGGTTTCGAATGGAGCAATCAAAACAGAAATTATAATAAGCATGGGGAGAAGACTCGGATAGGAGATTATCATTTGAGGATTACATTCAAGGAAGACTTGCAGCCTGTGAATTTAACTGAATTCTTGTACTTGCATTAAAGGTAAATTCAGAGGGTTAATACGGTAAGTTAACGGATCAGGTTCTTTAAAATTTTCAATTAAATAAAGGATGTGAAACACATAGAAGTTGCCTTTGCGAGTTGTGACTAATTGAGAGTAAATTGCAAAACGAGAAATGACAAGAACGGGAGAAGAAAGTGGGAACTTGAAAACAAAGTATAGAGAGACCAGTATTTAGACGAGGTTACTGTGTCATTAAACAAAGAGTTATACGAACTCTTATTTTTATGAGGTTTCTTTCTCCCTTTTTCTAATTAGTGCTTCCAATCTTTCCTTCCTCTTTCCTCCCCTAATGTAATATTCATCAGAAGGGGGTAGTGAGAAAGCGATGTGGTGGAACAGGTAAATCAAGCGCTCACTTTAAGTTTACTGAAAGCGACAATCTTTCACAAGCCGGGATTACGAGTTTTAAGGCAGAAATTACAGGGATATCTTTGTGAGACATATGCATGCATTGTATTAGAAGCGTATGCAACTTTGATAGAGGCTATTTCCGGTCTCATGCATCACCTTTAATCTTGGAATAAGCTCCATACGTTGGTATATCAGTATTTTGATTTTAAGCTCAAGTATTCGCGCCTTGGTGTTTACCCAAAGAAAGAAAAGCGAAAAACAAAGATGCGAGAGCTTGGGAGTGCCCGACAAGGGACGCTGCCAGCAGAGCTCAGGATCAGTCCTTTGACAGCCCTCACATGATGAGGCGGTATCACTCTCGACCTCATACTCATAGGTCACTTAGAATAGGGATTCGTGCCATTTCTATTTGTTAGTTTATATTGTGTTATCATTATTACTAACGTTGTCTTGTGCATTAGAATTACCTCATTTTACATAATTGATCAAATCCATTTCTGTCAATTGTCCATATCACTATTGTCAAATAACACTACGTTGAAAGTACCTATTAATTAATGCCCTCATTGGAGCCAGGTTGAAGTGATTGGTGGCAACCTATATTATATATAGTATGATATTAATATATATTATATAATATATAATATATATTATGATAATATATATATATATTATATACTGGAGGTAATATATTATATAATCAGGTTCATAGGATCTGATGTCTCTAATAATATAAATAATAATATATATAATATATACTTATTATTATATATATACTATATATATACTAGTATATATATATAATATATTAATTTATATGTATATATATATAATAATATATTATAGTATGTCATATTAATACATTATATATATAAATTTATATATATTAATATTAATATATATATTCATATAATATATATATAATCAATTATTAAATAGTGATATATAATATTATATATATATATATAGATAATATGATAAAATTATAATATTTAGTATATATATAATATTGTAGTATATATATATATATATAGTTTATATAATATATATAATATATGAAGTAGAGGGAAAAGGCCAACATCTAGTAGTGGCAGAAGTGTTGGGAGTTGATTTACTTTTCTGCTCTTTTCCTCCATCTTCACGGGTTTTGAGTCGATATTCTATTGAAGACTTTTCCTCTCTTGTTAAGGTATCGAGAACTTCTATTTGGTTTGGATGGAGTTTTGTTATTTAAATACACATTCTATTTATGTTTACACGCTTTGCTAACACAGTTAAATGTATTACTTTTAAACATGTTACTTTTTCTCGCTGACTTGCAACTGAGTTAAGTTTTCATTTTATAAACGAAACAAACTATTTTAAAAAGCCCGCCACAGGAAAATAATCGCCAAAATATACATTTTAACAATGTAATATCTAAGAAATAAAAATAAATAAAGAATAGATAGGGAGGGGAGCAATATTTTTATAAAGCAAACAATTGTAAACAATTTATTATTAAATCATAAAAACAACAAGTATGTTTTAAAACAAGATATAGATATATATACTGATATAAATTAAATGCTCACGAATTAGTTTTTTTAATTCACTTAAATTAAAAAAAAAAAAAAAAAACTTTTTTATTGGTCACCATTTTAAACATTTATTTTATGAACGCTGAACATGATATGAACATTATATAAACCATATATAAGTAATTCTGTAATTCTAGTCATGGTAAGAGCCTTCAAAAAGTGGGAACACATTTTTAATACTAGATTAATTTTAAACAATTGATAATCTTAAATAATCACTTAAAATGCACTGTTGTTTCTGCTGCTCAATACTTTGTTATTTTTCAATAAAAAAAAATTTTAAAGTTTTTATGTAAAATTGAAGGTGGCTTAAATGAGCTAATATCATCGATTGAGGAGCCATCTGCGAAGGCAAATTACCAGGGTTGAGGAACCATCTGCGAAGTCTGAATTACCAGCCGGTTGAAGAAACTCGTCAAAAAGATACTGAAGTTGATGTTTATGATCTCTGTGCGAATTTGAAGGAAGTATGAATCTACAAAAAAATAAAACACTTGATAATGAAAGATAATAGCAGTGACAGTGACCACGAGATCCTCCATGTGTAAACATATCACTATGTTTGAAATATGATTCGTCTCACATTTTTCCAAGATAAGACCATATATAAATATATTATTAATATATATATTATTATATATAATTAATATATATATATATATATATTATATATTAAATTATAATTATATAATATTAATATATAATATATATATAATAATAGTATATATATATAAGTATCATATATATAAATATATATATATCAGGCTGCGGAGTCGTAAAATAAATTGTTCGACTCCGACTCCGACTCCGATTCCTTAAAATCAAATTTGGATTTTCCACACGTGAACACCGAGTTTATTTAAAGACAATTTTCGACTCCGACTCCGACCCGACTCCACTTAAACAAACATTTTCGACTCCGACTCCGACTCCGACTCCGATCTCCAAAATCACCGACTTCGACTCGACTCGACCCGACTTCCGTACTCCGACCCAGCAGTCAAATTCAAAATTTTCGACTATGACTCAAGCTTAGTGCTTACAGAGTTACAGTAAAAATATATTTTTGTTTCAACTATTTTTTTTTCGCTTGCTTTTGAGAATAAAAAAATATACCACTTTTTTAATGAATCTAATCTCCAAATCTATAAGGTAAAAGAGTACCATAAAGAATTATTAATAAATTGCTGGCGCAACTAAGTTGAAACAAATATAATTTTTCAGTTTCGGAAACAATATGTATAAACGTAATTTATAAGCAAATATTATTTTATTTTATTATATTATAAACAGCAATTTAAAAATTATAACAGTTTAATACTTTCAATCTCAAGTGTAGTTAAAAAGTTAAAATCATATATTTAATTACTTTCTCAATTTGTAGTACTATATACTGTTTCTATGATGTTTCTACTTTCTGCAACATTGTGTAGTACTTTAATATATATTTATAATAATAAATTATTAATTATATATATCTTTATATTATATATATAATTATACTTAATTAATATATCATGGTATTAATAATATTATTAGCGGAGTGAGCAGGGATGTGTTATGTCTCCTTTATTTTTCATTGTATATGGATGGGGTTTAGAAAGAATTTAGATGATGGGGGTTGGCATTGTAAATGGTGTATAGAATTGATGAGAATATGGAGTGAGTGAGGGTGGTCCTATCAAATTTATATGCGGATGATTTGGTTTGTGTGGATAATATCTTAAGAGAGTTTGAGAGTATTTTGTAGATGAGATATTTTGCATGAGTGTGTAAAGGAGGTTTGAAGTATAACGTGATAAGAGTAAAGTTTCTGGTTGTGAGTGAGGACATGTCCTCCTAATGAAGTTATGTTAGATGGTGAGCTGCAGGGCATAGTGTCTAGAGTTAATTTAATTTAGGATATTATGTGTTGGAGATTGAAAAGGAACGAGAATGCAGAGTGTAGTAGGAAGTTGTGAAGTATAGGCAGAAGGTTAATTGGTAGTGAATTAATATCGTTGGGGTGTGAAAGGACTATATCTTTGGTGCGCTAGGGTCTTTCATGAGGTATGTTCATCTGTTTTTTAATATATAAGTAGGAGATTATGGTGTGGAATAAGTAGTTGATCTAACGTTCAAATGTGTTCAGTATGGATCTTTTACTTACGGGTGTAAGGTGATGAGAAATAATTGATATAAATAGTGGAGTGCGTTAGAGATATGTGTGTTGAAGAAAGGGATAATGAGAGATAAATGAAGTACGGTTGAGAAGGTTTTGGTGATCGTGAAAGGATGAGATGATAAGTTGGGAGGTTTTTGGTTTAGCGGATGTATAATGTGGTGAGTTTGTTGTTGAATCGAACCTGAGCTTGTGGAGACAGGAAGAAAAATGGATTCTGAGTCAGTAAAGGATATCTTGCAGGAGAGAATGTGAGTTTAGGCTAAGGCTGAGAAGACAAGGTGACATGGTAGGAGAGTATGGTGCGGGTATTTGTGAGCGGGTATGTTTGTGGCACCTGTGCAAGGGGATGACCTAACATACTGACTATATCCAATATGTTGAGGGGTCCAGTATCGGCGGTGTCCTAAATCAAGCTCAAGATGGGTGGATTTCTGACCTGAGAGAGTTCTCACTAATAGGTTATGAGGGGGCGGTAAGACTGGTATTTCTTTGTTCATTGTGTCATATATTATTACTACTACGTTTTCTAGATGAGTTACTGAGAAATGCATTTTATTAACATGAATATTTAGATATTATAGATTCTAATTATTTTAAGTAATTTAATTATTATTATTTATTGAGGGATTTAATTGTATATATATAGTATATTATACTAATTTATATATATATTTACTATATATCTATGGCCCTTTAGTTAAGATTATGTATATATATTAGTTATATTTAATTATATATTATATTATGAGGGTAGGGGTAACTGATTTTTGTTACGGTTATGACAACAAAATGAATACTTCCCTTTTTCTAAACTTTATCAACAATTTTTAATTAATGAATAATGAATAAAAAGATAATAATAATATAATAAAATAAATATAAATAATATATAATATAATAATAATAATAATAATATATAATAATAATAATAATAATAATAATAAAATAATAGTTCATTTAAAGTACTAGTACTCCGATCCGACTGCCACTTGCACAGAATTTTTCGACTCCGACTCGACTCTGATCCGACTCCTGGAAAATTGCACGATATTGTAGGGCCTAAACTACCGTGCCTGATATGTTTATAATATATTTATAATATATAATATTAATATTATTATAATTAATTTTCTAATTATATATTAATTCATTTATATATAATATATAAATATATTATAATATTTATAATAATATTATTAATTTATTATAAGATCTATATTATTTATTTCTCAAGAAACTCTGTATGAATGTAATGGGGAACTATAATTAATTATTAATTAGTATTTATATATTATTTATATTAATATTGTTATATATTTTATATATATAATTTATAAATATAATATTATATATATAATATTATAATATATAATTATTATTAATTTAATTTATATATAAATTTATATAATTATAATATATATATTATATTTAATATATAATTATTTTAATCTTATCTTATAGTAAACAGTGGTAGGTGGTCTGCCATACTAAAAAAAAAAAGTAGAGAATCTATTTCTTAGGTTTTCCATCAGTATAGAGTACAGTGGTATGAGATAAATATCAACTTTATGCTGACTGTAATAAAATACGTCTCATGGTGCTGTGAATATCTCTTTGATTGGTCTCTCCTGGAACTGCTGCGTCATGTTATCTGTAATCCATTCCCACATGGATGACAGGTTTTGTAGGATATGTTCGTCGGACACCACATTACTTTGAAATCTTCCTTTTCTTGACGAAACTTCTTTATGTATGGTTTTTAGAACTCGAGCAGACTTTGAGAAGGATGTTCTGAAAGGCGTGATATATCTTCTTGTCTTCTGCTAAAGCGCTGGTGTTCTAATAGAAATCATTCTTGAGTGGGCGCTCGAAGCAGGTTCACTCATTCTGTTAGTAAGAGGAAGGCGTCAATTCTGAGCGGACAGAAGTTATGCTCTTTTCTTTTGCTACTCCTCATTTTACGAATGTTGTTGTGTATGTACTCTTGAAGAATCAAAATAAAGAACATAAGCGAAAATAAATGATTATCAATGGATTATATTAAAATCAACACTTTTATTATAATTTAATGCTTTTCTGCTGACTTTTATTCAGATTAAATTATTACTTTTCAAAATAATTATATTTTATATATATTTTCTTGCTGACATGCAACCAAGATAATGGATCTATTATATAATACTAAGCATTAAGGCATTATTTAAAAAGACCGCCACACGAAAATTTAGAAGCCTATAAATATCGATTGAATTACACATATTCGGAATTTTCTAAGGCGGCTCCACTCGAGAACGGAGTTGTCGAAACCCTTACTTGCCAAACACCTATATGTGTATTGGCCTTTATGGGCAAGCCTCATTTTGCTTCATTTGCTTGGTCATTGTCAACTCACACTCTTTTCCACAGGGATGGAAAGATTATGTGTTTATACATCCAAGTAATCATGCGCAAATCTGCAAAATGACCATACATACATGGGTATTTGCAAGTGTTCGAACAAACTCCGCATGTGTGGAGCCGCCTTAAAGAATAAAATTATATACAATGTAAACGATAATTTTCAAAAGAAAACGTTGTGAACAAATATTATTCATAAAGCACATATTTGAAAGAAACTAAATAATCACAAAGTATTAAAAAAGGTTTTTTTTTTTAGTTATACAACAAATGGACATATTACGATATGAAAATGCTCTTTGATTTTTTCAATATAAACAGTTTTACAAAACAATACTTTTTAAATATTCTTTTTTCACATTTATTTTGAACACAAATGAACATGCTATGAATGTTTTTTTTAACCAAATAAATAATAAAAGTCCCTCTTCTCTTCCTCTCTCTCTTCTCTCTCTCTTCTCTTCTCTCTCTCATCTCTCTCCTCTTTCTCTCTCTCTTCTCTCTCTCTCTACATATACACTTCTTTAAGTATTATACTTTTTGTTTTCATGTGTTTTATTGATATAATATTTTTTTTGTTTTATTATTTATATATATTTACTTTATATATACGTAGTGACGTTATAGTTATTATACATATAATTTTTTCGTTATATATATATGTAATATATTGTAAAAATCTATAATTTAGAATATATATTATATATTTTAGAAAAATAGTAATATAAAATACTATAGTATTATTATTACTATTATATAATAGTTTGAGTTAAATTAAGTAGTCTCAATTGTAAATTATATATATCATTATTGTATTTTTATATATAATTTATACCAGCTTAATAAATTAATATATATATATATATATATATATACTAGAAATGATTAATTATAATATTACAAAGATGTTTACCTTTAGATTATGAATCATTTAATAAGATTATATATATATTATAATATATGACGCTGAATACTATATGATATATTTAACTATATATATTGAACATATATTAATATATTTAAGTATATATAAATTATATTATAATATATATTTATTATATTAATATATATAATATATAATATTATTGTACATAAAATATGTTTTATATATTATATTTCAGTATTTAATTAATTAATATAATATATATATACAAAGAATATCTATATAGTATATATATATATATTAATATTAATTTATAAATTATATATATATATATTAATATAATAATATATTATGTATATATATATTATTATATTATTAAATATAATATATATCTATATATATATAGTATTATTATATACTGTTATTATATATATTATATACTGAATTTATTCGATTGTGTTTACTATCTTTCTTTTATTTCACCCTTTGTCACATAAGAGATTGATATTGAAAAAAAAATATATCAGGTTTTACTATTTTTAACTGTAACGGCACTTTAAATGCCTTTTGTGACTCAAACTCACACAGAATAAAAAAACCTCTGCTGTATATACAGTTCCTGATAAGTAATCTCATTTCCGAAGCCTCTCTTACCTATACTATCTCTCTTCATATCTTCTCTTTTACCTCTTCTCGATCTCTATGCTCTCTTCTCTCTCCATTAATTTCTTCTTCTTCTTCTTTGCTCTTCTCTGTCTTTTCTCTTCTATCTTTTCTTCTTGACTGATTCTGTCTGTCTTGAGATTTATAAATATAACAGTTTCAATTTAACTTCTTTACCTTCTTCTAATCATTTCCTTGCTATTCTTCTCTTTTTTCCTCACTATAAGATGATTTAAATGAACTTATGTTACCGTTTAAAACGTCGAATAAGTTTGTCAAACAAAAGACGTTTTCTTAAAACTCGCAATTGCCCTTCGTTTGTTTCTCTAATTTTTATTATTTGGAAAACAAGAATATCTTGTGTCGTAAACAAAGAAATAACCATTTTTAATTGCAATTTTAATTACATAAATATTTGTGAAAACGTCTTAGAATATATAGCTGAAATGTAAGATCTATTCTTAAATAATAACTACTGAATAAAACTCTATAGCTAAGTCCCTCAATATATGAAAATCCTATTATATATATATATATATATAATATATAAATATATATTATATATATACTCATTTAAATGAATATTAGTAAGTATAGATAATTATATATAAAATAATATATATAATAATTTATATTGTATTCATTTTATATATATATGGCCATTTATAAGATGTTGACCGTTTATACGGTAAAATTGATTCGAAGAAAACAACGAATTTCGGGCTTTTTCGAGAGCTGCAATTTCTATATTACTATAGTTTATTTCATTTTAATTTTTAAAAATTCCAAAGATTTTTATTATATTTAATGATTAGGATTAATTATTAATATTTATTATTATTATTAATTATTACTTATTATTATTATCATTATTATTCTATTATTATTTAATAGAATTTATTATTTTTTTCTAAGTTCTGATCATACCAATCTCCCATATTTTCGAATATTTTTATTATAATTTATGGCTATTCCTTATATTTAAAAAAAATACCTCCCACGGACCCGCGAGCTTGCGAGCGGGGCACCCGACCGCGGGTGGATCGGGGGGGATGTATATTAAGAGGGTGGGAGGTCGACAGCCCGATCCGGATCAAAAGCATAAAATATATAAAATAAACATATAATTTATTTATGTCAAAGTGTTGAAATTACTTTACCTATACATTCATCAAATTTAAACTAAAATAAATAGCTAAGCACGGCTAAGCTTATTCATTTTTAAGACTATAGGTGTGCAGCAAAAAAATATTGTCTAATTTTTTCTTTTTACATTTTAGGAATATTTACTTTAAAGTAAATTTAAAAATTCTTATTTGATAAATGTATTTTATCTCAAATATATTGATTACGAATTACATTTTTTATACGAATATAGTTCGTTCCTGTTTAACTTTCAAAAAGTTTATATGTAAAAGATTTAGAAGGAAAATTAGTATGAGGAGTGTTTCTTTTTCTTTTTTATGTTTTTTTCTGGTATCGACTTTATTAATTATAGTTTATGAATTTTTTTTTGAAAGAGTTTTAGAGAAACCAAAAAATTGATAGAAGAGAAAGTTACAAATAAAATAATAAAATTTTTTGTCAAAATTCAAAATTATACAAGAAGTCGAGAAAGCATTCAAAGCAAAATTTTAGTTAAAGAAACCAACCTATGAAGAAATAAAACCGGAAAATATTGAATTAAATGTATAAAGTTATCAGAGAAGGGGAAGAAAAAATTATCTAATGAATCATAAAATGAACTTTCTTTTAGTCTTTGGTTATTTAAGTAAGAGAGTGTGGATCCTACTGGAGGGGGTGATATATATATATATATATATAGTAATATACTAGTAGGGTATATAATTAAATATATATATAATACTATATATAGTATCATATATATACTATATGAATAAATATATATATATTATATATTCTATATTTTATTTTGACAATTATAAAAATGTATGATTGGACTCACCCTGATGTATAATATTATAATAATATTGCTTAATATATTAGTAATATAACTATATATATAATAATAGTATTATATAATAGGTATATATATATATAATAATATTATTATATTATACTATACTATATACATCAGAGGTGAGTCAAAACATAACCTTTTATAAATAGTAAAATTTACGTTCGATCTATGCATGGTACGGTCAGTATTCAATGGTCTGATAATGGTTGGCAAATTTCGAAGTTTTTGCGACGCCCCTAACCCCACCTCGCATACAATTACCCCGCATGGATGGGTCACTTTACCCCTTGTTCTCTTTTTGGGCGGCGATTCCTAAAACGTTGATCTCAGAGTATTGCATAATGTTCCTGGGGGGCCCTTAACCTCGGCCGGAAACTCTGTCTAGCTAGTATAAGGGGCAGCAGCAATAAATTCCACATACATACATAGCATACATACTTAGCAACACACACACGCACGCAACCTCACATACATACATACATGAGGGGGGATACATACAACTACACTACAGGTGGACAGGGGGTACATACATCCAGGCATATCAGGTAGATCCATTAGCATACATGACATAGCAGTAAATATACACGGGGGGACATACATAGATGAGATACCTAATTAGTTAGGGGATGACATACAGTACGATAGCATCAGTACATATCTACACTACATACAAGTACAATAAATAACATTATAATTCATACATACATATACATACATCAACATACATACATAATATTTGTTCATCATAAGGGCAGGGGGTACAGTAGGATACCAAGGATGGGAGATCTGAAAGAAAGCTTGGCTATAGTAACAAACCATATTCAGAATTTTTTATCGTGACGAACAGCAATCGTGGTCGATTTGCTTCAGTTTGCATTTGATTCTTTTTTGATAATGATTGGCTGTTTATATATATATATATATATATAGTTATTTATATAGTGTAGTATATATATATAATATATATATATCTAGTAATATATATATTAAGTATAATCTATATTTGTTTTACACATGTGAGGATATCTACGTGTCTAGTAGTATTGTAACTAGAAATATTTCATCATCATTTATTTTTAACTTAAGAGTATATTTTAAACTTTTTTAATATTAATAATTGTGTACTGAAAGTAAAACTTACGAACTTGCAGTATTTTGAACATCCAATGGGAATTCCCGCTTCGATCATTCCTCTTTCAGAAGCAGATATTGTCAGACATTCAATTTGTTATGAAAAATAAAGACCGAGAATCAGTAACTTGCGAAAGGGCCACTTAATCTCATAGGTATATATAATATATAATTAACCCATAAAGTTGTTAGAATGTTTGCAAAAGGCGCTGGATACTATCAAGAGAATTATTTTCTTTTCCACTATAAACATTGATGAATATGTTAAGAAGTTCAAGCTTATATGAATAGCTTCGCAAAAGCTAAACTACGGATCCCAAAAGACAGGACGAAAAGTTGAGTTTGAATAAGTGAATCATATATAAGGATATACTTGACGTTTATACTGACACATGCGACTGTTTGATAAAATAATTAAAATAAATTGTTGTATTTAGCTCATAAGAAGTCTCTAATGAATAATCCGGTAACTTTGAAAGGCCAAACTAAGAAAGACTGCAAATTTGAAGGAGAAACTAATAGCTACATAAGGAGAGTGAATAAACAATTTTACGAGCAGAAAATTATATTATATTATTATTATTATTATATTATATTATTATTTATTATTATATATTATTCTTATCTATTATTAGATGTTATTATTATATTATTATTACTTTAAGATTATTTCTTATTTAGATCACGGAATTTCTATTAATATATTAAATAGAAAATTTATTTTAAAAAATATTTATTTTATATATTGATAATTTGGATAAATTTTTCATTGTCGGAATCTTGGATCACTTATTTCAGTATGTTTCTGCTCGATTTCATATTTGTTTTCATTTATTTGAATTTTCTTTTTCTTTTCCTCCGAGCGTGTTTCATCTTTAAAAATAATTCTTATTGAAAAAGTGAAATAAAAAGTGATATAGTGTAATGTTCTTGTAAATTCTTTGTCCTTATAAATACGAAAGTAATGTTAATTCATTTCATCGACAAACATGAGAGCACTTGCATATATATATATAGTATATTATATGATATATATAGTATATAAATAATATATATATATAATAGCCTATAATATATATAATAGTATATATATATATTACTGAGTATATAATTATGTTGTGTAGGGCGTTGATAGTAATATATATATAAATATATAAATATTATATATAGTTTTATATATATAGTAATATAA
>JABUQX010025827.1:0-2500 GCA_015478945.1 Trachelipus rathkii
GAAATAGGTCTTGAGTGTGCTAGGGTCTTACATGACGGTATGCTATTACCTGTGCTAATGTATAGTAGTGAGACTATGGTCTGGAATAAGAGGTACAGATATAAAGTATAGATATAGAACTTCTGCTGGGGCTACACGGCATTTTTAATAGGTGTGCTCCTGGTACAGGAAGCAACCAACCCAAAGTCAAGCCACGCCGCATGTTCACAGATGCTTGTTGCGACACAATTTGCAATAAAATAAGACGATGAAAAATTCACTCGCCCAACTCAACAATCGACAACAGCGTCGTACTAGACAATGTACAAGAGGTAAACACTAGTCAATCCGACACCCAGAAAAAAAATGTATTTCGTTAAGTTTTTAAGTTTCCTGCTCGATTCACTGCTTTAAACCGAACTATTAAAATCCCACAGAAGATGGTTGAAACCCTTCGTTGCGGCTTACACGGCATTACTTCAGGGTGCTCATGTGTAACAGGACCAAACCGACCAGTCAAGGAACGCCAACAGGCGCACAACATGCTTCTTACGACAAATTTGCAATAAGACGAAAAAAAATTTCGCTCGCGCCAGGACTCGAACTATCGACAACAGCGTCGCCGTTAGACAATATACAGGAGGCTCTACCACTAGTCCGATCCGCCTCCCTAGAAAAAGAACGCATCTCGGAAGTTTTCAAATCTCCTGCTTCAATATCATTGCTTTGAAACTCGACACTTACTTAAATTCACAGAAGGGTGATTGGAATCTCTGCTGGGCTACACGGCATTCTTCTGGGGTGCTCCTGGGTTACAGGAGCAACCGACCAAAGTCAAGGAACGCCGACATGCGCACAAGATGCTTGTTGCGACAAATTTGCAATAATAAGACGAAAAAATTTCACTCGCGACAGGACTCGAACCATCGACAAATGCGTCGCCGTTAAACAATGTAGAGGTGGCTCTACCACTAGTCCGATCCACCTCCCCAGAAAAAGAAGGCATCTCGAAAGTTTTCAAATCCTCCTGTTTCGATATCACTGCTTTGAAACTCGATAACTTATTTAAATCGCATAGAAGGTGGTTAACCCTGGGGCTACACGGCATTCTTCCGGGGTGTTCATGTGTTACAGGAGCAACCGACCAAAGTCAAGGAACGCCGACAGGCACAATATGCTGTTGCGACAAATTGCAATAAATAAGAAAAAAAAATCACTCGCGTCCAGGACTCGAACCACTAGTCCGATGCGCTTCCCCAAGAAAGAAGGCATCTCGGAAGATTTCAAATCTCCTGCTTCATATCACTGCTTTAAAATTCACAGGAAGGGTGGAACCCCCTCTGGGCTAACACGACATTTGTCTTGGTGAGGGGCTCAGGGTGTACAGGGGAGTAGCCGACTAAAAGTCAAGGATCCCCGACATGTCGTTGCACAACATCTCGTCGTGGAGAAAGATGCAGATAAGTAAGACGAAAAAAAAATTTCACTCGCCGCCAGACCGAACCATCGACAAGAGCGCGCCGTTAGACAATGTACAGAAGGCTCTATACTAGTCCGATCCGCCTCTCCAAAAAAGAAGACATCTCGGAACAGTTTTCAAATCACCTGCTTCGACATCACTGCTTTAAAACTGTACTTATTAAATCAATAGCATATATATATATAATATATATATATATATATATATATATATATATATATATATATATATATATATATATATATATATATATATATATATATATATATATATATATATATTTTTTTTTTTTTTTTTTTATATATAAAAAAAATATATATATATATATATTATAATATATATAATATATATATATATATTAGAATAAAAAAAATTTTGCCGTCTAAAAAATGAAAATTTTTCCAAATGTTTATTTGTGTTTTTCTAGCATTTCATTTTTTCCTTACATGAGATATAAAAAAAAATCATTAAAAAAAAACGAACAGATTTATTTTCTTCAAATTTGGTACCAAGCTCACATATAAACGTGTAAACAAATTGACGTTTATATTAAATGTTTTGGTAGAACGTAAGGTGGTGTCAGCCATGGTTGACTATTCTCTGTTCAAAAATTTTAAAAGTACTTTTCAGAGATTGTAAATTTTTTTTTTAAAAAAACAAATTTTCAAATAAGGTGTCTAACTAAAATTTATTACCACACTAAATTGGAGTATTTTAGTGCAAAAAAAATTGAAATATCTTGAAAATTAAAGATTTTATGGCAATTTTTGTGGAAATTCAAAAAAAAAAAATTCCTCTCTTCACCCTAAAACTGTTCAAAAACGAACAGTTTTTTTGTTTGTTTTTTTTCATAAAATTAAAGATATCATAGTTGTTTCATCAAAGAATATTTACTTTATCTATTTTGAATAGTGAGAATTTCTATGAAAGTTCTCCCCTAACTTGCCAATATTTTTTTTTTATCAATTTCCTAGTATTGATATTTATTCTTATATTGTATTCTAATTAAATTTTCATTTACGAAATATGAGGTATAAATAT
>JABUQX010025827.1:15000-17500 GCA_015478945.1 Trachelipus rathkii
ACTGATAGGATGAGGGAGGTGGGTTGGACTGCACCCCACAAGATGCGTTTATTTCCTCGTTTTTCTCTGCCCCATATACGAGTTGTTGACCTCGTTGGCACTCTGGCAGATCTGTTAATAATAATAATAATAATAATAATAATAATAATAATAATAATAATAATAATAATAATAATAATAATAATAATAATAATAATAATAAATATAATAAATAATAATAATAATAATAATAATAATAATAATAATAATAATAATAATAATAATAATAAAATACTACTACTACACTACTACAACTACTACTACTACTACTCTACTACTACTACACTACTACTACTACTATAATAATAATAATAATAATAATAATAATTTAATAATAATAATAATAATAATAATAATAATAATAATAATAATAAATAATAATAATAATAATAATAATAATAATAATAATAATAATAATAATAATAATAATAATAATAATAATAATAATAATAATAATAATAATAATAATAATAATAATAATAATAATAATAATAATAATAATAATAATAACGGATTTTCCAACATGGCTGACGGCAAACAGCAAGTTTCTCAACTTACATTAAGTAATCAATGAAAGAAAGTGACATTAAAATAAGTAATAAATCAAATAACTTTTAAAGTTAATCAATGAAAAAACAATATTTCTTTATTTTAAAGTAAGATTTAGCTTCATTTCTGAGAATGGGAGAAAATGTACTTTTTATCATGCATACATAGGAGTATAATTGGAGTATGTGAACATTTCTTAGATAATTTGAGCATTTCAGGCCTGTCTCGTGTATTTCAGTATTATTTTGAGCATTCCAGGCTTGTTTCCTGTTTTTCAGGACTATTTTGAGCATTTCAGGCTTGTTTAATGTATTTCAGGATTATTTTGAGCATTTCAGGCTTGTTTCATGAATTTCAGGACTATTTTGAGCTTTTCTGGCTTGTTTCATGAATTTGAGGACTATTTTGAGCATTTCAGGCTTGTTTTATGCATTTCAGAACTATTTTCAGCATTTCAGGCCTGTCTCATGTATTTCAGGACTATTTTGAGCATTTCAGGCCTGTTTCATGGATTTCAGGACTATTTTGAGAATTCCAAGAATGTTTTATGTATTTCAGGCCTTATTTGAGCATTTCTTGCCCAATTTGAGCATTTCAGGCCTGGCTCATGGATTTCAGGACTATTTTGAGCATTACAGACCTGTTTCATGTATTTCAAGCCTTATTTAAGCATTGCAGGCCTGTTTCGAGCATTTCAGTCAACATTAAGCATTTCAGGCCTATTTCGAGCATTCCAATGTTGTTTTGAGTACTTAAACCTATTTTGAGCATTTCAGGTCTGTTGTGAGAATTTGAAGTCTGTTATGAGCATTTTTTGCAGGATTTAAGTATTTCAATCCTATTTTACGCTTTATAGGCATGTTTTGAGCATTTCAAACGCGTTTTGAATATTTCAGGCCTGTTTTGAGCATTTCCGGCCCGTTTTGAGCATTTCAGGAATGTTTCAAATATTTCGAACATTCTTTTGACATTTCAGGCCTGTTTTAATTCAGCGAGTTCGAGGACTATGAAGTCTTTAATTTAAATATCATTACTTGTATTGATAATGATATGTAAATATTACGAGCTTTTGTGTAGAGAGATACTTCAATTTTTAACAGAATTCATTTTTATTTTGTTTCATTTGAATATTATTAAAAAAATTAAAGTTATGAATTTGAAATATTAATTTTAATTTAAATTTTTTCCGAAAATTATTAAATAATAAATTAGGAAATTTAAAATATAATAGTCATATAAAATTAGAAAATTGTTAAAAAAAAATTTAAATTAATTTAGAAAATTATAATATCGTGAAATATTAACTAAAGAATGAAATAAAATCTTTTTTAATAAAATTATAAAAATTATGCAATTATAATTACATAATTATTATAATTAAAATTTTTCATTTCATTTTTCTTTTTTCTTTTTTAACAATTTTGAAACAATTTGAAAGTTTATTTCTTCTTAAAGTTTAATTACATTATTTTCTAATCAATAATTATTAATTGGAAAATAATGTAATTAAACTTTAGGAAAGAAATTATTTTTTTAATTATTAAAAAATTGATTAAAAGAAAAAAAAAACAATTAAAAAATTTTAAATAGAAATTTTAAATTTTTAAAACATTTAAAAAAAAAAAAAATTCTACTACTACTACTACTACTACTACTACTACTACTACTACTACTACTACTACTACTTCTACTACTACTACTACTACTACAACTACCACTACTACTACTACTACTACTACTAATAATAATAATAATAATAATAATAATAATAATAATAATAATAATAATAATAATAATAATAATAATAATAATAATAATAATAATAATAATAATAATAATAATATTAATAATAATAAATTTAAGAAAAATTATGAAAACTTTTATACAAGCACATATTTAATTGCTTACATTT
>JABUQX010025827.1:32500-41132 GCA_015478945.1 Trachelipus rathkii
GCACGCTCATCTGCTAAGGTCTGATGGATCGTATCCCATAAGATGTGAAAATACATTAGGGGGTATTTACAATTACAAATTGGATTGCAAGGTTAAAATTATTGCTTTCATTATATATATATAATATATAATATATATATATATTTATATATAATTATATATATATCTATATTAATATATATATGATATACTATATATATATATATATTATTATATAATATATCAGATGGGCGGCGTGTTACAAATCTTGGTAGGCAAATAATATATATAATATTATATATATATAAATTAGTATTATATATATCATATATATGTATATATATATTTATATATAGTATATATATATTATATATATATATATATATATTATATATATTATATATATATATAATATATTTATTATTTAATATATATATATCATATATATTATATATATTATATTATATATAGTCAAAGAACTATTGTGGGAAGTTAAGGAAAATTGCCTCTTCTGGGGTCGAACCAACGCAGTGTTGCCAACTGAGACAGACATAGTTGACCTCTAAAAACGACTGAGCATCTCCTAACCAAAAGGTTAGATTCAAAAACAGTTTCAAACGACGAGCCCTTCAAGGCGATAATATGTTTTAACCCTGTCCTTCCCTCGTTCTGGTAAGTTTTTTAGATGTAAATTAGCGCAATAGAACCAAGCTGTAAATTTGTTAGTAAATAAAGGAAATGTTGTGGGAACGGTAAAGAAAATTGCTCCTCTGGCGTCGAACACGTCATGTTGCGACTAAAGACCGCATAACTCGGACGTCTACGGGTGGGATCCTCTAACCAAAAAAGTTAGATTCAAGAATAGCTTTTTCAACGACGCGAGCCACCTTCAAGGCGATATCCATGTTTTCACCTGTTTCTCTTCCGTCGTTCTGTAGATTTAATAGTGTTAACGACTGGCAATAGACGCAGCTTAAATTGTATATAAATAGAAGAATATTCAAATTTAAGTTGCGGTCTTTCGCAGTAATTTACATATATTAAATCTTACAGAAAGAAGGGAGGAAGGCGTGAAACTTTGATATCCTTGAAGGGGGCTCCGCGATCGTTTGAAAATGTTCTTAAATCGTAACTTTTTTTGGGTTCGAAGGATGGTTCAGTCGTTAGAGCGTCCGAGTATGTCGGTCTCAGTAGCACATGCGTTGGGGTTGACCAGAAAATTAATTTTTTTTTTTATTAGTTTTAATTATTAATTATTATTGTTATAGCACATTTTATTCATTATTATTTTAATTTATTTAATTTTATTTATTTTAACATTTAAATTAAACTATTAATTATCATTAATCATTATTAATAATTTCATTTACCAATAATTATAATTAATATTGTATTATTATTTTATAAAAATATTCATTTGTTTCTTTAATATTATTATTAATTATTATTATTATTATTATTCTTTTATTATATTATTATTATTATTTTATTTTATTATTATTATTGATTCATTATTTTAATTATTATTATTATTAATTATATTATTTTATTATGTATTATTATTATTATTATAATTATTAAATTATTATTGATTATTATTATTATTTATTATTATTATTATATATTATTTATTTTATATGTTATTGTAATGATTTTGATGTTTTTTTAATGCTCCTGAAAGTATTTTTTCACGAAGAATTTTCCTTTAATATTTATTATGAAGTAAAATAAATCAATTGAATTTTAAGTATAGTACCAAGCTTTCGTGCCGTACACTTCAGATATTTTAAAAGGATTAATTTTAGATTGAGGGATGCTCAACAGGTGTGTAAATAAAGTGTCGAGTAAAGGATAAGCTGAATACTAAAAAAGTTAATAAACTGAGAAGTTTACTGAATGAATATTACTGACTCCTTTGTCATTTAGTAAGATTAGTTTAACAACTTGAAAATTTCCATCATATTTTATGTTGATATCATCGGTTTATGTTTCTTTAGGAGCCAGTTCCAAGGCGCATATCTGTAAATCAATTTTCTTGTTCATGATGAGAAGCTTTCTTTTATGCTGTATCCGAGATTATTATTATTATTATTATTAATTATTATTATTATTATTATTATTAATTATTATTTTATTTTATTTAATTATTATATTATTATTATTATTTTATTATTATTATATTTATTATTACTTTTATAATTTAGTTCAAAAATACTTCTTAAAATTTATTAATATAAATGTTATTTGTATAAGATTAATATGATATTATTATTATTATTTATTATTATATATTATATATTTTATTATTATTTTTAATTATTATTATTATTATTATTTATTATTATTATTATTATTATTATTATTATTATTATTATTATACATGGGCACAAAGATTTATGCGGCAAAACTTTGGAGGTCAATGTAATAGTACTATGTTGCACTGATTGAGAATAATGCTCGTTTTCCTAGATTGGTTTGTTTTTGAGATCAGGGTGGTAACAAAAATCATTAATAAAACAATTTATGTTAGGATTTGTAACGTAATTCCATAGAAAAACACGTAGAATTATAAATCATTGTTATGAGTAGATAATAAAATGCTAATGGTCAAATTCAATTAGTACATGAAAGTCACCAATTAATGCATTACAAATGCTGTCTATTGATTGTCTTCTTGTGCAGATGTAATAGTTGAAGGTCCACAATAGTCTGCCATCGATGTGTGTATCCATCTTCCTTTGGTATCTTTCTTCATCGATTGATATGTTGGAACTCTCCTTTGTTCTCACTATAAATCCTAAGATTATCGGAAAACTAGATCTAAGTGCCTATGTAGAGGTGGACTTTTATGATCATATTAAGCATTCAATAATTATTTGAAGTCGAACAGCATTTTCGTAAGAGTTCTACATAGTTGGCAGATTTATGGTGCCAAAAGTTCCTGAACAAAAGAAAAACTTTTTCAAGGCAGATGCTGTCAATATAAGTCATAGGAAATTTAATGAAATTTCATCCTGATGGGTTTACGAAATTGAGACCGTAAAAATTCCTGCGTTTAGGTTTTCAACACTCAACCCTAGTCCAATCTGCAAATATATTTCAAATGTTCACCATATTTGTCTAGGGCCCTAACAATTGTGCTTCAATCAGTACTAGTTTGAATGTGGGAAGTGGGTGGAAATAATTTTTCCAACCTGTCAACGCATGCGTATCTTAACTGATATTTGATGCACCTAACAGTCAAATTCTAGCAGGCCATAACACACTATTTCCCAGTGTCCCTTTTATGCTACTATCCCAAGCATTGAAAAAGAGATATTAGTATAATCCGTTTGCTGCCCCAGTAACGATGTTGACTGCTTCAAATCAAACGCATATAGACCCTGGTGTTATTATATGAAGAACTTCTCAAAAGACAATTTTGATATTTTGAGATCCTTTAAGTTTTGTTGAGTGACCAGTTGTAAGTGATGTAGTGATGTATAGAGGGTACCATTGTACAATAAACATACTTCAGCTTCTCGTTGAACTATATAAACAATGCGATTCTTCTGAGTTGGTATTTAGTAAGCATTTGGAGTAGGAGTCGGAATGTTCTACAGTATACTAGGTTTCTTCTCAATGAATATGGAAGAAGTTACCTCTCTGTCCGGAAAAAAGTTATTTTTACATTCGGCTATGAGACAGTTCTTTTCACTTAGTCAGATGCTAAAGAGTAGAATCTTGCCTTGGAGAGACATAATCGTATTAAATCCATTGATTCTTTCGCTGGGAACTGTTGCTTGTAGAAGTACTTTCTTATATTCATACCACTCTCTGTGCAGTGTTAGCAACAATCCTGATATCTTTTGCATCTGAACAATGCTAGGTTGGGAGTGTGTGAAACACTGGATGGGGAACATCGTGGGAGTGTGTACAGGTCGCTTGCTGTTTCAAATCGCATTTCAATTTTCGGTATTTTAAAACGATTGCAAAATACAATTATCAAATCATTAATCAAAGTCAATGTGGATGATTTTTTTGGCTCCGCCAACATAGGCAAACGTCCAATTTTAAACTTTTCTTCGTCCATTTTTTCACTGACGTAGATTTTCGACACACGTACAGACCATATGGGGAGCCCCAGACTTATCTTGGTCTCCGAGTTACATTCCAAAGTATGGATATGCTTGCTTCACAAAGCTAGTAATATTTCTTCTTTGGTTTTCCTGGCAATATCCACAGATGTAGCAGGATACATTGGGGTTATTCAAACAGGATCTTCGTGAAGTACTCATAGTGTTCTGACATAGAAAAAATAAAGTTATAATAAAAGGTAGCCCTTACAAAGAGATAAACGATATTTTGAAAGATGCCATTAAAAAGAAAATTTTGTATAAGAGATAAATACTGGCACACCCTGTATCTCAAAACTAGAGCCAATCTTTGGAAACTAATGTCATTTCTGAAATTAGCACACCCGATATACTATAAATTTCGATAAATTGATCCTTGGCAAGAAAAAAATTTATTTTTTTGTTGGCCAGTGTTGTATTATTATTATTATTATTAATTATTATTATTTTTATTAATTATAATTTTATCATTATTTATTACTATTATATATTATTTTGTTGTTTATATTATTAATTAATTCTTTTCTATATTATTATTCATTTTTTATTATTATTATATTATTATTATTATTATTTTATTATTTTATTAATTATTAATTATTATTATTTTATTATTATATTAATTTATTATATATTATTATTTATTTATCATTATCATATTTTTTCTTTATATTATTTATTATTATTTTATATCTATTATTTTATTATTAATATTAATTATTATTATTATATATTATTATTACTTATTATTATTATATTATTATTAAATATTATTTTCATTATATTTCAATTCAAAAAAGTATCCAATAAGGATTAGTATTGTTATTATTATTATTATTATTATTATTATTATTATTATTATTATTATTATTATTATTATTATTATTATTATTATTATTATTATTATTATTATTATTATTGTTATTGTTTATGTTTTATTATTTAATTGTTATTAATTATTATTATTATTATTATTATTATTATTATTATTATGTCTTATTATTATATAAATTATTAATATTATTATTGTACGTGGTTTGGGAATTTTATTTTATTTTTATTTTGCAATCATTTATGCTATTCATTAATTCAAATATTAATTATAATTGGCAGGATGATGTTAATTAAACATTTATTGAGATAGATATATAAATAATTTGACTCTTAATGAAATTTATTTGATAATTTAAAAAAAAAAAATTATTTCTTTTTAATTTTTATTATTTTAAAATTTTTATTTGTATTTTCATTTCTATTTCTTTTTAAATTTTATTTTAATTTATTTTTTTTTTTTATAATTTTATTTTTAATCATTTTTTTTAAATTAAATTTTAGTCTAGTAGTTAATTTTTTTTTAACTTATTGTTATTATTTTAAAAAAATTTATTTTAGTTTTTTATTATTATTATTTTTTTAAACTTTTTTATATTATTTTATTTTTTTTATGTTTTTATGCTTATTAATTTTAAATTTAAATTTTTTAAATTAATTTTTGTTATTTTAAATTGTTTATTGAATTTAATTTTTCTAAATTTAAAATTTTTATTTTTAATTTAATTTTTTAAATCATTTTAAATTACTACTTTTTTATTTTTAAATTATATTTTATTCCTTAATTTCACTTTTAATTTTTAATTTCATTTTATTATTATCAGCTTCATAACATAATAATCTGTTTTATATATTGATAATAAATAATAATTATAAATTATATAATAATATAATATTATATAATTTAGTATACAAAGTCCTTACCTGGGACATGACGTTAGCCACATGGACACCATCTTTCCACCAAGTAATTTCTGAAGGAGGTTTCGATCCTGTGGCCTTGCAAGTTAAAGTCAAGGTTCCTCCTGCTTCGACAGGAGTTTATTTTCCTGTGATTTCAACTTCTGACGGAGGTACTGTAAGAGATATAATAATAATAATATAATAATAATAATAATAATAAAACACTAATAATATAATAATAATAGATTAACAATTACTATAATTAATAATAATAATAATAATTAGATAAAAGTAATAAAAAGTAATAATAATAATAAAATAATATATAAATCTATAAATAATAATAAATAATAATAATAATATAATAATATATAATATAATATAATAATTAAATAATAATAATATAATAATAATAATAATAATAATAATATAATATAATAATAATAATAATAATAATAATAATAATAATAATAATAATAAATAATAATAATAATAATAATAATAATAATAATAATAATAATAATAATAATAATAATAATAATAGAATGAATTATATATAATTAATAATATAATATAACAATAATAAATAATCATAATAATCTAATATTAATAATTAATAATATAATAATAATTAATAATATATAATAATAATAATAATCAGATATAATAATAATAATATAATTATAATAATAAAAATAAATAATGAATTACTAATAAATAATTACATACATAAAAATAAATTACAAACATAAACTTAAACATACAATAAATAACAACATAATACTAATAAAAAAAAAAAAAAAAAAACAATACCAAAAAAAATTAAAATATAAACTATAGAAATTAAAGTGACAGGCGATAATAAATCAAATATCAAATATAAAAATAAAAATATACAGTAAACTCGACATAAAACTAAAATCAAAAGATAGGTCTAAAAGATAAACAATCGAAAGCAAAAAAGGGAAAAGTTAAATAATAAATAAATAATAAAACACACAAAACATAACATTAAACAAATAAAGAATGAAGAAATTAATTATATAAAATCATAAATAGAAAAAAATTTAGCTAGAAAACACATTAAAATACAGTTCATTTTTATAAACCTCTTATTCAGATATCAAAAAAAATAAATAATAAAATAATACAATAAAACAATAGTATACACTAATTATAACAAATAATAATGTTACAAAACATCCACGTAAAAATACTAATATAAACTAAACAACAAAAATAAATACATTACACCATCAAACATCAAATACGGAGATTATTATCTCTACCAATATCTGAAAGTAATAAAAAGAAACATAGAAATGAAAAATGAAAGTAGAACTAAATAATATAAAAACCAATACAATAACCAAAAAAAAAAAAAAAACAAAAAAATCGTAAAATAAAAAATTTACAGAAAACATGAATAAAATAAAAAACACCAAACAAGAAATCTAAATATATAAAAATACTCATAACACATAACAATTACTTAAATAAAATAATCACAAATTATATACTAGACCATTATGAAAATGACAAGAGAATATATCAAAAAACCATAGATAATCTAAGAAAAAGCAATTAACTATATAATAATATAAGTAAAAATATATACAAAAAAAGAATAAAGAATAGAATAGAAAATGAAATATAATATAATCGAATAATGAGAACATCACCAAACATTATTACTTAGAATACAAGAGAATATAAATGCGACCGACAACCACAAAACACAACACAAACGACTTATAACTAAGAAAAGCACAACGGCCTATAAATTAATCTACAACTCTTTCAAATATATATTAAAATAATATAAACATCTATCACAAAACAAACATATAATACCAAAACTAAAAAAAGAATATATCATAATCTTCAACTAGACCAATTATCTAACACAACAAGGCAAAAGAACTAAATATAAAGATGTACAATCTAATCAGATATTCATAATCAAAGTGAATAAGTTTAATTTAGTGGCTTTTTTTACCATAACGCTTTAAATCATCATTAGCATTTCAAAGTTTTATATATATAGTATATATATATATCTGTATATATATTTATATATATATATATATTATATAATATATATAATATTATTATATTATTATATTATATTATATATATATATTTAATATATTATATTAATATATTATATATATATATATATCTAATATAATATATATATATTATATATATATATTATTAAAATCCACCAGTAGCCAGTGGTTTGATGAATCACGACTTCATTGAATCAGAAGTACTAGAAGAATAGCATTCATTCTTAATCTTTTTAATTTTATTCTTGATAATCCAAAACAATTTGATGGAAATAAGAAAATAAGCAGAGGCTGTGCTTGCAGTATGAAGTTTTTTTCAGTTAATTATTTTGTTTGGACATTTTCTCTAATATTTTTCGATTTAACTAAAATACGCTTTTTAATATTTTACCAAAGAAATCTATGGATATTTTAATACTGATTATTGATGAAGACACTATACCCAGCATTGAACAATTAGAAACATGAAATTTGAGGAGACTTTTAATAAAAATAAAAGAGAAATGTGGTTCACTTTTATTAAGGAAAAAAGCGAGTTTATCACCTGAAACGTTTAATACAACTAGTTATATAACAAACATTTGATAACATTATTGTTCAAATGAAAGAACTTTTTATGTTTTTTAAAAATTTGGAATTTGTACAACTTTAAATGGGAAAAAATTTAAATCAATAACACATACTAAACAGTTTCCAGCTCTTAAGGCTTTTTCCAATCTTAAAAATAATTAC
>JABUQX010025828.1:0-14932 GCA_015478945.1 Trachelipus rathkii
AGCAAACAACGCGCATATACACTTTTGCCTGATACTGGTAAATAGCTTAGGGCACACAATGTAATAAATAAATAATAAATAATATAAATAGTCGGCTTATTTTTTGGTTTTTTAGGATCCATAAACTACTTTCTTCAATCTTTATTATTTGGTAAGTAATTTATACGGCTAATGTAGGGCGCGCTCTCGTTAGCGCACGACGGGACGAGAGGCACGGTGGGGCTCGTGCTACTTCAGATAGCTGGAGGGGCGGAGGAATCCCCGCGCGCACCACCAAGGTGACAAGCAAGCAGGGGGTTCCGTGCAGCCGACAACACTCCCAGGAGGGGAATAAGTCAATTCCCCGTGCGTATCCCGATCGTTGCTCGACTATATACCCTTGGGGATTCCTTTAGTTAAAAAAAGACAAAATTTTAACTAGTTACTATTTTATTTTAACGAGTAACACATAAAAGGTCTCTTAACATTTAGGCTCTCTAATCATATTACTATAATTATTTAACAATAATTTTTTTTAACTTTTTTATTTTTTTTACATTTTCCTATCTTAAATTTTACTAGGATTCCAAAATGTAGTCCTTTTCGCTGTAGCCATTTGTAGTTTTTAGATATATTATATATATATACGTATATATATATATATATATTAATATATAATATATATATATATATATATTATATATATATACTGTATATACATATATATATATTATATATATTATGGCCTCTTATAAAACTCACCTCTATATATAGCATTGTGATGATATCCTCATATTCGTATTCATGCTCGCTCTGGATAGGCCGTCATATGTACTCTTAAAAACTATATCACTGTCACAGTTAAAAGAGCTGGGAATACTTGCTGGAGGATGGTTGGTCCTAAATGCTGTCCAAAAATGGTAAAAAAAAAAAAAAAAAAAAAAATAATCTCAAAAAACTTACAATAGTACAGCGGAAATAAGAGAACTCTACATATATTTTGGTGCTCCCTACGGGCTAACAGATTTCACATAGGAACAATGTATAAAGGCAAAAAAACAAAATTATTTAAAATAATTATAGTATAATCGATGTAGAATGGATACTAGGCTTATCCAAGGTTTAGAAGAATTTCAAAATCATTGGTACTACCATTTCACCAATCTACTAATAAAAATTACATAACTATTACACCTTTTTTTCTGATTTAATTTTTTTGGATTTCTACTAGTACAAAATCCCAAGGATACGCCCGATGGCAGTGAGTCGGTGGTTCACTCAGATATGTTCCATCAGGCCTTTATAAAATTCCGAGGGCGACAATAATACGTGCACCTGGGTTTTCCAATAGGATTTGAATTAAATTTCCTCCCCCCTCCGACCTGGTGAGTAATTATTTTCTGCTTGGTTAGAGGGGTCTTTTCCCCGCGCACATAACCGCGGTCCTTTCTCAATTCGTGGGTCATTTGTCCATTCAACTCGCTATTGTAGTCCAGAAGGTCAGCCGAGAATTTAGAACCTATCGCGCTACCCATCGCGGTGGGGTTCCTCCCGCAGTACCCTGGCCGAACACACACTACTCCGTCGACTCCAACGGGTGGTGTATTGTGAGGAAAAAAATTCCTGCCTCCTACTGTTCCCCGTCGGCTCAAGCCCCCTAGTGTGCCGTTAAGTGCAACTCTCAAAAAAAAGGAGCTGTTTTTTATACTTAAATAGGAAAACCAGATAAAAAGTTTACCAGAAAATAGCCGGGCTTAATTATATGATTACTTAAGTTCTCTGTTAACAAAATTTTTTTTCCGTCTGTTTTTTACATTTTGCCACAATGTGAAATTTTACCACCGGATTCCCAAAAATGATAGTTCCTTCTATTGGGTAGATTCCATTGTATGTCTGTGCTTTTAGATTTTTTTTTGTTTTTTTCTTTTGGTTTTTGTTTATTGTTTTTAAACCATTATTGGCTGGGACCAGCATTGGAACCAGGCATTCCAGAAATTATGTTCCGTACTATTTATGTAGTTCATTAATAGTTTTAAGATACATATGACGGCTATCCAAGCCGGCATGGCGCAGCAGCGGAGTCCCTCAAGTACTAATATGATAAGATTAATATAATATTATATATATAACATCCTACCACCTCTCTAATGCTTACATACAAAATCTGATATGAGTTATCAACGCCCACCACAATATGATAAATCTAAAAAAATCCTCTAATCTAATTATTTGTTACCACTCTAGATATATATATTAAAGTATATATATTTCCTTCATGGAAATAGGGTGATCAAATACCTATGGATATATATTACTTGGGTATGATTACATTTCCTGCGGACTTGAGATACATTTGGACCAGCCATCAGAGCGACGGCAGGCATCTTACTCTCTCACTTCCTCTAAGCTTTGGAGTTTTTGTGATATTGCGATTGAGATATTTGTGGTTTTTAACTTGATTTCACCTATATATGTATTCGGATAATTAAAAAAAAATATATAAATTTGTATAAATAAAAAGAAGTGGATTTTAATTATATTTTATGATTCGGTTTTGTAGTACCTCTACTGCTATAATATAGTATTATATATATACTTATTACCGGTTACTTACTATTCATATTATTATTATATAATACCTGTTATTATATTATATTCATATTATTTTGGTAATTTATATATCCTCATTTACTATTTAAATGACTTCAGTCAGACTTAATATATATATTAGGCTTCAGCTCCTACTCTGAGACAGTCATCCTAGTGTACTCAATATAATTAGATCATTTATTGGCGTGGTAGATCATATAATATAGAACTAAGTAATAACAATAGTTGAATGGAACTGGGTGTGCGTATATGTATGCGGAAGTTGGGAAGAAAAGGATAAGGAAGATTGAAGATTTATTATTATTATATTATTATTATTATTATTATTAATTAGCAATTATTGATTTATTATTATTACTTAGTCTTTTTTCCCTTTTATGTGAATAATTTTAATATAATTATTCTTATTTTATTATTTATTATTATTATATTAATATTATGCTAAAGTTGTTTACTATGATTCCTTAGTCTTAATAATTCTTATTTTATATATACAAGACTTTTCATTCTATACAATTAATAAAATCATAATGAATAATATATATAATTATATATAATCAATAGATAAAAATGCTAATAATGAATATAATAATAAATTCAATTGTTTTAATCCCTGAGTAATACAAAATAACTCAATGTTTTACTATTAGTATTAAATTAAGACTATTATTATTATTATATTAATATATATATTATATATTACATTATTTATAAGATTGTTTACAGTTTCTGTCTTTCTTGTCATAATTTTAACAAACATACCACTATCAATATCTGCAAAAATTTTATCTAATTCAACAAGTTTACGTAGTGCGTAAACCATATGGAACCACTCGTCAATACTTAAAGTATGTTATTTTTATTAAAAAGTGATAAAATTTATTATTTATGTCCTTTTCATCATGATCCAGATTTATTGTCATAATCTTTTTTTTTTTTTCCAGTCTAGATATAGCACTTTAACTTTGACATTAAAAGTGTTTCCTAATTTCTGAAAAATTCAGGTTGCATTTTCCATGGGAGTTCGAGTCGGAGATAAGAGAATACGATACGGTGTTTCTAAAATGCGACTCTGGGAGAATAAAGCGAACGGGAGTCGGGGTCGTGTGTGTCTATAAAATTGACATATGGAGTCGGTGAGTCGGGAGTCGAGTTATGTTCTTCCGTCTCACAAAATAGATATATTTATATGAAATACCAATATATAGTTATATATATAATAGGTAGAAAATATTTAATGTATTATGATTACAACAATATTGGTGTGCATATATATGAACTTAATAGTGCTTATGTAATTACACAATATGGAGTATTAGTTGATGTGCATATTATAATGCTATATATATATATATACTCATGTAATATAATATAATACATATATACATATATAATAAGTAAATAGTATAAGCAAATATGTAAAAAATAATAAATGATATATATTATAATATATATATTTATAAGTATATAGATATAAGTAAATACTATATTAGTAAGGTTAAGTTAATATAATAAAAAGAAATTAATATATTATTTATAAGATATATATAATTATTATTATACTAATAATTATAATAATATATATATGATATGATAGTGCGGTCTACAATAAGTATGAGCGTCATATATATATAATAATTATAATATATTATAGATATTTTTTATTTATAAATCCTAAGTTTAAATTATTTATTATATATATATAGATTATAGATATCATATATGTATTACTACTTATATATATATATATGTATAAGTATATAAGTATATCTATATATTATAGAAATTTTTGAATACAAATTGTTAAAACTTGCCCAAAAATTCGCTGAATATCTGTTTTGCGTCGGCTTGTGAAAATTATTCGAAAGTGATGACTGCTTTATAGTTTACAAAAAGAGTTATTTGGCTCTTCCATGAATTTTATTAACCACTTCTTTCAGATCAGAGTACGACATGTTTCAATTTCAATGGCTTTATAAAGCCAATGCACTTAGCCTTATTTGTGTTAATGGTTCTTAAAAATTCATAACGAGCTTTGAACAACGACATAATATACAGCTGTTCGAGATAGATTAGGCTGAGTATACGTCAAGTAACAACTGAATTTGCTGTACAACATAGAAAAAAAATCAACCTATAAAAATAAAAAAACAATAGGGTAAAAAAATGCGAGACACAGGTATGGTAAGCTACTTGCTAAAGCAGCTGTTTCCTGTGAGATAAAATGCTAAAATCTTTAACATAAAAGCATATTTATTTCATTTTTCACTTCTGTAGTCATTTAATGCTTTGAAGTGATTATATTGTTTCATAAATTCCGATAGTTAATCTTATAATGTATTATTACTAATCTAGTTTTGTGCTCTCTTTCATGCAGCTTTTCATTTTGTTAGCTCAGCTATTGCTTCTGCTAGGCCAGCAAGAATGAAGTAATAATACATATAAATGCTACAATGCTAATGAAAACGAGTAGCTATCTTGATTATAAAATATCACGACATTTAAGGAAAAAACCACTTAATTTATAAAAATGACTTTCAAAGGTCTTCAATATATTACTAATAAGATTTTAAAGAGTCATCAAAACAACAATTTTAATCTAGATATATTAGAACGTAGAGAGATAAAAATATATTATGACTTCAAATGATTCACAACTGATGAATGACTAACTTCCGGATATGTTACTCTACTCACCTATATCTTCTCAATTAATATTAGAGTCTTAGCTCACATTTAAGTTTGATTTTGCTTAGTCACCAATAGTGTAAGTTCTTCTTGAAATAACGAGAATTTACTTATGCCAAATATTTTATTGCACATCCGCGCGCCTTGTGTCCATACTTTCTTTGCAAACAAAGAGATATAATACTCAAAAATTTTCTAATGCACATCATCTCCATTTTTTATTATCACTTTGAATTCTATACTCATCAATATTATCACTTGAGATAAGAACTGCGATATATAGCTTTTGGAAATAATTTTTTAATATTTTAGTGAGGTGGATATCTCTATCTTTGCGCCTAATGACCTACCCTAGATTCGCCACATTTTTTAGTGATTTTGTGTGATTTTTTAACTGTTTGAACAGCTGTTAAATCCTTGCCACCGAGCTGTACTAAGATATACACATATACTTTTTCCAGGTTGGTCATAAAATTTTGAAGAGCTATTATATCTTTTAGCGGATATCATTAAGTAATTAATTCTAAATTATGCGCTGTCATGCACTATATAGAAGAAAATATTCTGCATTTAGGAAACAATTTGGTTATATATGCCACTGATAGTCCTCGAACGTATTTCCTCGCATATTTGGCTTCTCCGATCATCGCTCCTGTAGTACCTCTGCATTTTTGTATTAATGTGACGTGTTTTTGTTATCTAATACCTTAATTATTTGTTTTTCAAGTTTTCGGCACTGTTCTCTGTTATGTTATAAAAACCACAACAGTTCTTTCTTTTAAGGGGGATAGACAACTTGATTTCATATGGTGTGCACTTCCTCCAACTCTTTCACCCCACTCCCCCACTAGAAAATTGGACATAAAATTCTGTATTTTCAGCCGATTTTGACCCTATAAACCCAAAACTGTAGCTTTTTTGCCGGCGTCGGTAAACCTTACGTGTTGTTTACGGGTGTGTTTGCGTGCTGAACTGCAGTGCTAGTCTTTTCAGAATTTTATAAGGATTTTTACGAACCCACAATTAACCTCTCTCTTTTTATTAAAAGAGGTTAATATTGTGTCAGCACATGAGTTTTTTCTTGAAATGACTTTCAAAACAATTTAATATGCAGGTAGATTAGATTAAATTACCTTTTCAGAGTCAAGAGGATTTTCTCATTTTTTGAGTTTTTGTGTGTCTCGAGCAGTTCTTGTAAGTACAGCACGTTTTTATTTATTTTTGAAATGAAAAGGATGGCTAAATATTTTACCTGGAGCCTAGGCGGGATAACGGTGGATGAGAACTCTTCAACGGCATATGTAGTCGGGAGAGAAGGAAAAATTATATTATAATTAAGATTGAGTTTGAGTAAGTTATTGAAGAAATAGCTACTGATATTCGCACCATTGCAAATACTGTTACAGGGAAAACAAAGTAAGAAAACCCATATTCTTTTAAACATACTTATTTCTCTTGGATTTATACATGAAAAAATTATCTCATAGTAAAAAAATGGATTTGCATCTCGTTCCTGCTCTCACTACATATATTGTATATTAGTGCCATGATTCGTCGATGAAGTGTAAAGACAAAACCAAATATTTATTATCAATCACAACATTTTTACAATTTTGCTAGAAATGGTGTTCAAAATATTTTGTGAAAAAGGATAAAAAAATAAATTGTATTCCTAAATCATTTTTTATAACATTTGCTCCTGTTTATTCACCATTCATTATAATTTTCAGGGCTCTGTATATTAGTGCGGCAGAAATGCATCTTAAGTGTACTGCTTATACTGTGGATAATATTTTATTCTTTCTTTTTTTACCTATTTTATTTTTACTATATTTTAGACTATATTTCTTGAAATTAAAGCTCCTTTTTATACATAACGGTGATTTCTTTATTTTCTATTATACGGTAACTTATTTCATATCAGTATTATATCTAGCTGGCTCTTAATAATACTTTTTGTTTTATAAATATTTACATTCCCTTATATATATTAATTAATCACAGCAAAAAAATGTGACTAATCCTTGATCAAGAGTACATACCTAAGGCTTATCATACAAATTTATCAATATAGTAACTTTATAGAAACTGTTTAGAGAGAAGATTATATAATTACAGTAAAAGGTTTCTATTCATAAACTATCAAAGATTAACTATTTTTATTATAGTATTAGAATATATATTATTAAATAAAATATCATGTAGTATATTTGTGTGTAATTATATGTATTTTTTCATATATTCATCTTATTATTTCGTTTGTTTGCTCTTCGCAATTATGGGCCCCTTTACCTGCGTGGGCCCCCCCGCACCGCGGGGTCTGCGGGGCAGTTAGTTACGCCCCTGCTCTTCTGGTATGTATCCTTCTTTCTTGATCCCTCTTTGATTTCCTTTTTAGTCGTTCTATAACAGCTGCTGTAGATGGCCATCACTGATACTTTTAATCTACAAATAGAAGTGTTACTGAGGTTTGTGTTGTATTCCCAACTTTTTCCCACTTTTATTAATTAATGATTTTTCTCTAGTACTTCATCACTGATCAACTCCTGTGCCGATGACTCCACACTTCATTAGCTCTTTCATTTTGAAGATGTCCCACTCAATCACAAATAACTAATGTTAGGAGGGTGGCTTTGGAACAACTGAATCCTCATCTTTCTTGTATCGTTAACTGGGGACAAAGAAATAATTATTGTTTCCAATGCCTCAAAAATTCGGTTACTTCCATCCTTCCTTCTATACTCCACACAACTATAACATCTTTGAAAACACAAAAACCTTCATCTGCCCTTAATATTCTTGAAGTTTCTTTTTCTCGTGATCTTTCCTGTAGAAAGGATCGCATTACTTCTCTTTCCAAACAATCTTTTAAGAGATTGGGTGCTTCGAGGTGCTTTCAAAATATCTTCACACCACTCCAGTTGCTTGTTCTTTATAGAGGTGTCATTTACCCCTGTATGAAATATGCATCACACATCTGACGTGTTTCCACTCTCATAGCTCTCTTAAATTGAAAAAGTGGAATTTAGGAGGGCTGTTGTGTTATTCTCTCTATATACTATCACTTATGCAATGGACACTGCTATTTAAGCCATGCTTTCCCTGAAAAATCTCCGTCAAAGAGGCCGAATACAGTCGCTTCCTATATTATGCCTCCATGACTCCCCCCATCCTTGTGGTGCTGACGGTGAGATTCTTTGGTTTGTTTCTTGATGAGTGCATCACATACCTCACTCACATTACTCACCTCAAAGCCAGTTTTTGCCGTTCCTTGGATTTCTTACGCCACCTCCTCTAAGACCTGGTGTGCGGACTGAAACACCATGCTTTACCTTTACATCATGCTGGTACGGGCTAAATCAGACTATAGTTGTGCTTCTATGTGCAGACCTTCCAGTTGTATCATGGTCTTCTTTTCCCAATTCAGACCGAAGGTCTGAAGATAGTCACAGAGCCACAGGAGCATTTCGTTCCTTTCTGAGGGAAAACCTGGAGGTGGAGGCAGGGGTGATGCACCTTTACCTGCGGAAGGAACAGCTCATGTGTTTATCCCTCCATATTGAGGTTCCTTCTTCATCGGCCTTGACATCTATAATAGAGCGAGTCCATCACAACTCTTCCTATTGGCCATTTGCTTCGCTTGCCTTTACCTTCCTCAGTGAGGGATCTTGCACTATGATTTCAACTCTACCTAGGCCTATTTAAAGTGGATTTATCCGCCTCCTGCTGTTTGTATCCGGATCCAATCTTTGGCAAAGGCTAAGGCTCTCCCAGTACAGTTGATGGATTCCTTTATGTACCATGGGAAGTCCATAGCGACTCGATAGCAGTTCATACTAATGGTTCCAGAATGGAAGGAGGAGTGGAGGCAGAGGATGTGTTTCTGGACATCACTGTATCCTACATTTTGTTTTTTATTCTGTTTTTGGTTTTTTTTGGTGAAATGATAACGTTGTCCATGGCAGTGAACAGAATCAGTACCATCACACCAGAATGGAATCATATCTTTTCCAAATCTCGAAGCGCTCTCCAGGTGTTGCTTGACCGATCGACGTGTATCCCTTTGGTATCTGAAATTCAAACGTCCCTCTGATTGTTGCATGAACCGAGGCAAAGAATTGCTTTATGTTGGGTCCCTTCCCTTGTGGGTGTTCCTGGGAACGAACAATCCGACAGGAGGTCAAGCATGCTGCAACTCACAGGGTGTCGAATGCCCAGTACCTTCCTCCTGTTGTATGCCTGGGACATTTCCCTGCTACAGATTTCTCCATCACTATACAGCGTGGTTTCCTACCTGGCTGGCTAACGTTGGGCAGAGGAAACTCCTGGTGCTAAATTACGAAGCATCAAACCCGTCATTGGACAGTGGTCACCTTCTTCTAGAAAGAGTCGCCTCTTGGAGGTGGTCTTGTCTCGACTATGCATGGGTCATACCAACCTCACCCATGGGTTCCTTATGTCGCAGGGGATCTCCCGACCTGCCCATTTTGCTCCTGCACTTTCCCTCTAACAGTCATTCATATCTTTGTAGGTTGCAAGACCATCTCAATCCTTAGAAGCAGGTTCTCTCCTGATGTGCTCACTGTACCTCTCCAGCATCGCCTTCCGCACATCGCTATCACGAATCTTCTCCCTTGTTGTAGTGGACACGAGGATTTTGACCATTTCAGGATGTAGAAATGAACAGTCGTTGCATAAGATCTAATTATTTCAGTACTGTTTATATATCATATTATTAGGGACTTTGCCTGTTGTTAGTTTACTGACACAGTTTACTGCCACATTCCTGTGTGCTGTGTAGGTCCCTTTACACATACTCAAAAAAAGAAATATATTATTATTATTATATTATTATTATTATTATTATTATTATTATTATTATTATTATTATTATTATTATTATTATTATTATTATTATTATTATTTTATTGCGTTTTCTTAATTCTGTCATTGTTATTGTATTTTATGCACACCTACCATATCCCTGTCATTTCCAGTTATTTATTATCCCTTCTCCATTTTCTATATATACTACCCTACATTATTCCTGGTCTTTATGGGAGTTGATTCGCCTTTCCTTCTGAAATCTTGGAAGCTTTTCCAAGCTGATCTTTCCTGTGCGAGTCTTGTGCCGATGCTTGCCACTCTCCTCCGTAATGTGGAGGGTACAGCCCCCAAAACCGGTTATTCTCACCATTCTCCGGGCCGCCCATTATAGGGAACCCAAACCTCGGCTAACCACTTGTGCTTTAAATTTTGAGACATATTGAAGCTTATGAAAGAGAATGGTCCAATCCATCCCGCTACAAGGGAGAGATTCTCATCCTTCGTTTGGACCAAAGATGTATGAGAAGCTTTTGCTGCTCAAAAAATGCCCTGGCCTTTTTCTTGATCTCGGAAAAGACTTACGATTTCATGGTTAGATGCGGGGGGGTTTACGAATCCTCCACTCACATAAGTCCTTTATGGATCAACCTTGTCAACGTTCACAGGGAGTCAGATCTCAAGTGTATGATGCGTTAACCATATCCAAGTCCATTGTGGAGCCAGCTCTATCAGACAGCTATGATGTCACAGGAACAATGAGGTGGAGGGTTACGCACAACAGGGGGACAGGTAAGTAGTGAATGTGATTCAGCACTTTGTGTCATTTGTTATGGTAGATGGATAAAGGGAGGGTAGTTAATGGAGTCATTAATAGTAAAAATCTCGAATAACCATTCGATGTTCAACTCTAATTGGCTGACGATCTATGCCCTGTATTGTAACTAGGGGCGGGAAAACTGATCGCTGTGTATGGTTGCGTCGTTCCAACCACCATCGACCGAGTAATCAATCTTGGTAGGTAGAGCACGTGACTTCAAATTCTCCACATCGATAACTAAAGTCATGCTCTTCCGAAAAAAAACATCGACGCGGACGACTAATTCAGTTTCCTCTTGTATTGAAACTATACGGCTCCCCATTTGAGTGGATCTGGTGGTGAGATTCGTAGGTTTGTAGCAGGATTACTGTCTCATATATTTCCCTCACATTACTCATCTCAAAACTAACTCGCCCCTCTCGCTAGACCTTTTACTACACCTCACCTCTACAACTTGGGGTGCGGAAAGGAAAACCATTCTTCACCTTTCCATCATGCTGGTACGAGCTAAGCTGCTAAATTGGACTATGGCTGCGCAATGGAAAGCAGATGTTTCGGTCATATCTTTGCCTCCTTGATCCAACTCAAGACGAGGATCTGAGGATAGCAATAGAAACCTTTCGATCTTCGCCAAGGGAAAGCCTAGAAGTTGAAGCAGGGGTTATGTTCGTCTCCCAGGGAGAGAATAGCTCTTGTGTTCCTTATTCCTATGTATTCATGTCTCTGCTTCTTCTTCTTTGTCCCCTCTAATAGAGCGTACCTACAACATTCCTACTTATTGGCCGTTCGCTGGGGTTGACTTCTATCTTCACTTTACTCGACCTACCTCAGCGATCTGTTCTGCACTTCAGGTTCATAGATACCCATGCGTGGTGGGTTTATACGCCACAGTGCAACCAGCAGGATAGAAAATTAACAATACTTTCCACCTGACGTTCGATTGGAACACCTCCCATCAGCGAACTTTTATTCAAGCATTTGACAGGGTTTCTTCTCATGCTGGTAGGCATGTTGGGAGAAGGATGCTCGTGGCCCCAAGCACGGAATGTAAAAACCCTTATAAGAAACTGGCCATCTTTCTACAGATGGAGTCGTCGCCAGGAGGTGGTTCTGGTTTGGTTACGTATAAGACACACCAATGACTAGCGAGAATTCCCGTCCTGTCCATTTTACGTTTGTTTTACCTTTTACGATAGACCATATTATTAGTTACGAATCTGTCTGAGCTCTCAGACGGAAGTTTTTCCCAAATATAATTACCATTCCTCTACAGAATCTCCTCACTTTAGTAGCGACATATTTTTTTTCTTTTCTCTAAGCGCTGAACATCCTCTATAAGATTTAACTGTTTCAGCATCATTTATATGTTGTTAAGCAGAGAGACGTCTCCTGGTGTTAGTGAGCTAACATAATATAGCTGCTTTCTTGTGTGCTGTGGTGGTTCATGTACACATAAAAAAAAATTATATTTTTTATTTTCCAGGATTGTTGCTACTCTTGATTTCTCCAGGTAATTTTTAAGTCATCAGAAGCAGTTACGATGAAAAACTCAAAAAGGTTATTGCTTCTGACATTATTATTATATTATTATTATTATTATATTATTATTATTATTATTATTTATATTAGTTTGTGGATTATTAGTCTTATTTGTAAATATTATTTAGGATTTTATTATTATTATTATTATTAATGAATAAGGCACTACTAATATCAAGGAGACAATAAAAGGTGGATTTTGCTTGCTGTATTGTAGTTTGTTTATGCGTGTTTTAAACATGTTATATGAGAGAGATTGCATAATGTATGTATGAGAGTTTAAAATTTTAATTTTATTTATAAAAAAATTAAATTTTATTTATTCAGTAATTGATTTTATTTCTATTTGGTTATAGTATGGTTATACTAATTTATTATATATTTTTTTACATTAATTTATACTTTTTTTATATTATCCTTTTATATTAATATATATACCCTATATATTTAACTTATATTAACTAGTAAATCATGATTCTCCTATATATCAGTTTTATATATGTATTATATATATATAATAGTAACTATATATCTGTAGTTTCTGGATGCTATATATACGTCTGAACGCCCCGAGTAAGGCGATCGTGAATATAGGTGATACTACTTATATTATAACCTTTCTACATATATTATATTTATAATTAATATACATTATCTATATATATATATCTATATTACTTATTTCATTATTATCTTTATTTTATATATATATATATCTATTATTAAATATATAATTATAAATAAATATTATCTATAATATATTATTAATTATTACTATTAATATATTAAATATATATATATATACTTATATATATATATATATATTAATTAATATTTAATATATTATTATATATTATATATATATATTATTATTAATATATAATATATATAATATATATATATATATATATTACTATATATTTATATATGATATATTCTTTTTATATAGCACTGCCCACATATATATAATACTGATATATACACTTATATATTATATATATATAATTTAATTCTACTATTAGCCAACTCATATCAACTATACCTTACCTTTAATTATTATATATATTCTACATATATACATTTATATATACTAGTACATAAAAACTATTATATTTTATTTATTTATATTATTTTATTTTTATTATATTATACCAACAATGAATTTAATATATTATTAACACCTATATATATTATATATTATATAATAACGTATTATTAGGTATACTACCATACAGTAATAGCTAATTTAATACCCTATTTTATAGCTATTCTACGATCCATTATATATATATTATATCATATTATTTTTGCTTATTATTATGTATATATAATTATACACATATATATATAAAAATTTTATTAAGTGCAATTAAATTAAAAAAGGTAAATTTAGCGTTACATACTGACTCATGTGCATTTTGGACCGAGTACCAAATGTTTAAAATTGAACTTTTTTTTATGAGTCAGAATGTTGTATGGATTAAATCTGATTATACGCGCTAATTAACGATAAGATTTTTTAGATTGTCTATTGCTTCTAGGCGAGGCAGTAATAATTAAGAGTAATTATCTATATATATATCTATACGTTTATATATATACTAATATATCTTATATATATATATTCTTATATTATACTGACTAATATATACTTATTACAGTATTAATTACTACTCACATATATTGATTCACTGATATAAGGTTTAGTTACCCCACTAATAGTTATAATTTATACACTAATATACGTTTAGTATTTATTATTAAACTATTTTATTGTATACTTATTTACTATAAATATACTATAATAATATATACTATATAATGTATACTAAAATATATAATATATATAGTATAGTATATATAGTAAATAACATATATATGATATATAATATTATTATTATATTTTCATTATAATACAGTACTATTATATGCTACTTTATATTATTATATATCACTTGATTTACATAATATATTATTTAATATTTTTGATATAATATTATAATCCAGCATAGGTGTGCACCTCCCCCTCATGAAGGTCGATTCGTTGTTGTTGAGATGGGACACAGGCACTTTGTGTGAAACTGACAAACACTTCTGTCCTTCATTTTCCTTTTTGTTATTTGTTTATTCCTTTCACTTATGATGAATCGTATAACTTTTGAATCATCATTATTAACCCTGTTTTCCATACTCATTTTTCAAATTCTACAAATATAACCTCTATTTCCCACTCTCTCTCCCATAATGAGTTGCTTCCGCCAATTTATCACCCTTAGACACTATTTCCGTGTCCGAGTGATGCAACCGCGAGATAGCACATATCCGTTAATTAAATGTCTCACTCTCTTAGGATATATGGGAGTACAGGCTTATAAACTGGTTCTTTATTCGCCAGCAATACTCACCTGCCTTAATTAAAGTAATTTGGCGAATTTGATGGCAATATTATTCCCTCTAGTAATACCATTTGTT
>JABUQX010025829.1:0-31717 GCA_015478945.1 Trachelipus rathkii
AAATTTTATAGAGTAGAGAAAAGATTAACGGATATTGCATCAAGTATGAATAACATCAAAGTATACGCAAAAATATCCCACACTGACGTACTAGTGATACCCTATGAGGGTAGTACAGCATGAACCTTGTATAAAGGCACCCTTTAACTTGGATCACGAGAACAGCATGAATGTATATGTGCGAGTGATATAATGATTTGTCATACCTAAAAATACTTCCCAATTATAGAAATTACCAATTGTTTCTAATATTTGACACAGACCTACTTTTTACCACACATTGCACATCTCGAATCAAATATTCCTATGCCTCACTTAATTCCTCCTACAGCACAGCTAATTATTAACTGCACACTGATCCACCCACATTACAATACTCTTGCAGCTTCCCTCGCTTTTTCTTTCCTTTGCCTTGTTTTCACCTTTTTGCTCATCACACACTCTCTGCTCTGCCTCACACAAGCGATCTTGCCGCGACGAGTTACATTCACCAAATCGTTTCCATGATTAACTCACCACTAGTATGTTATTTCTCTGAATGCTTGAACCCTCATCCAAAACTGTGTGCCAACGCGACTTTTATGAATTTAAAGAAAGGATCTTTCGGATACTATAAACTCATCTACTCCTTTGTTTCCAAGCTATCACCAAAACTACTAGTTTCTATTTTAAAGGGCAGCACCATCAATGATTTCATTATCAAATACAATGTGTATAATTTTCACTCTATAAATAATATATAGAGGTGGTTATGAAAAATAGATACATATCGACAGATATTTAATTAAATTTGGATGTGTGTGAAAGTAATTGTTTGATTATTTGGGGTGATAATAGAATTATTGACCTTGATTGAAGAAACTTCATCTAAAACGTATAAAATTGAAAATCTGTCCTCATATTTTAGACTTAAATTTTACAATTAATCAAAATCCTATAACACTCTAGTACATGACAAAATAAAAAGTAACTTAACTACTTCAATTTATAGCCGTTAACTGAAAATATACCTTGTGAGGCAATGCAAGATAAGGGCATCGGTGACGTTAGAAACAAATCATTTTATGATTGTAGCTAAAGAGGATGAAGATAGGAGAACGCGTGTTACAAGCCATGTGAGATGTTTACAAAAATCTGCTAATCCAATCCATAAGCCTGAAACTCGTCCGCTAAGAGGAAGTTCCTTTCGAAATATGAGTACCCACAGTCAGTGAGAAATGGTGTACACCAAAGTGCAATCGAGCACAATGTAAGAGGCGTATAGGCACAAAACAAAGTATAATACTGTAAGGGCTATCGTTTGTTTAACGCAATACTCAATAAATGTAGGGCGCACCAAAGACTCCCTTTAAAGTGTACATAAAAAAAGAAAAACCCAAAACACTATAAAAAACAAAATATACAGAAATATTAAATATAATATATAACTACAAAAAACTTTCACACATGAGCACTACCCCCCCAAGAGAGTCTGCAAAAGGCCGGGAAATCTTATTACAAGCACATTTCTTCCTGCGGAGCTATATCATCCCCACTCACAAAAACTCACATAACTAAACTTTTTGAAAAGGTCATATAGGAAAGCTTCATAATGAATGGTTAGAACGCCTAACAACGATGGCTAACCAAAAAATTTTAATTAATGAAATATTTAATTAGTTATAAATGAACACACAAATTTAAAAGAACTGGTATTTATTAAAATGCATTTGTGATAAATACAAATCAAATATACAAGAATTAAGGAGATAACACACATTATAATATTTACTAGATAATACAAATAACTGAAGTCAGGACCTATCTATTCTTGATAAGACAAATCATTGAGGACAACTCTATTTTTATACATTTCGGTTTCAACTATCAGTATAAAATTAAAAGTTTTAGGACAATAGACATATCAAAGACAGTTTTAAAAAAACCAATATTTTGAAGAAAATATCTTACATGAGAACCTAAGATTGGGCATCAAATTATTTCCAAAAATTTCGCAGAAAATACAATCAAATTCGGTATTCAGCCGTTAGTTATCACACACCGGGATATGGACAGGAGTCGTTTGTGGGTTCACCTCGGGCCTGGTCCTGCGGGATAAGAATATACGGGGATCATGTAAGTACTCAAGATTCCCCCCCTCCGGGGAGGCGTGCTCCGGAATCCGCCACCAACCAACTCGGCGGTCTTTTGGTTCATTATGTGTTTGGGTGGCACCGTTGTCACGCAAGGAAAGGGTCTGCATCATCTACCGCCTCCCTTCATAAGTCGATTTACGTCCGTTATGACAGCCCGAGATAACGTTGTTTGAATGTGAAATGTAAATACTGGATCCCCCCCTGGGTCCCTCTATCCCAAACCACCCCGTTCACCCGAGACTTCGATTATATTGAATAAGACCGGGCCTACACGCATAATAAAAACTACACAAATAGCCAATCATAGGGGGTTTTATGATTGGGGTATTAAAATTTTAATAAGAATTTTTAATAATTCCGGTGATAGTATTAAATTATAATTGTAGGTGTTATAATTATACATTTTAAAGCCTGAAACCTTTTTTGGTACTTTTATGAAATAATCTTACCAACGAGGTGAGAGTTACCTTGAAATAAAGGAACATGCTGGATAAATTTCAATCTAATGCGCATATTTTAGTGAAAACTGTGCTAGGTAGCTTGATATAACATGGCTCAGATATTTTAGAGATGAGAGGTATGAGTGGATTCGTTACGATGGGTAAAGGTTATGATTATAAAGTGCCACATCTATATTATTGCAAATATAAACAAATTTATATTTTTTTACTTTTTTTTCTAACATACTCCATATTATAAACATTGCAAGTCTCTTCCCTCGAAATAAGATAATTAAATAATTTAAGATTAAGTGGCAGGATAATTTACCTGCGTGTTTGCTGGTGATATTGAGATTGAGAAGAAAAACCAAATCAAAGCTCACTTAAAAATTAGTACTTGCTAGAACATGTACCCCACCTGTTATGATCGCAATATCTACCTTATAGCGTCACTTTTCATGAAGATTATGTAGAGAAGAAGATGGGCTATACCAAGTCTATTGCGATTGAGCTCATCTTTTAGATAGTCTTCATAGCCAGAAAACTAAAAATTGTTAATATGTATACCTAAAATATGTCGTACCGACCTAGGCGTGGTGGATGTGGTAATATATAATGAAAAAGTTAAATTCAAAAAGTGAATAGATAATGATATTATGCAGGTATGATGATTAATGCTATTCTCAATTAGATATAGAAAATACTCCATTTATAGTTTGGTCCAGACACGTATCCTCTTCCCACTGAGGTTCATACTTTAGTACGACTACATATGATAATATTATGAATTGCCACTGTGAAACTATTGAAAGCTCACTAGTATTTAAAAACATCTTCACAATACCTTTCATTCATAGCTAGTACCTATCATTATTAAGATGAGAATTTCGTAGTACTATATCCTATGATCAGTGAATGTGTTATTAGTAGGAATATGAACAAAATTCGGGAATATTTATATAAAAATGTCAGAATATATAGTATAAAAATAAAATAACTGTGAGCTTAGCCCTATATATGTAGCTAATAGTGTGATAAAATATAATTAATAATGAATATAATATAATATTATATAGATAAAATAATATTAAATTATATATATACTATTAAATATTACTAGTATGACGTTTAAAATATCCCGTTATATTACTCTCGCTTATCTTAAATCATGATCGATCACTAAGCATAGATCTACATTACCCTCTTCCCTTTATATTAATTAATATTATTTTACTAATCGAATACCAAAATACCACTCGTTAATACCATCGTAGTAAAGTGATTCCGTGTTTTAACGAATTTTATGTGAAATAAGATTAACTAAATTGTTAATTATATTGATAGGATTTAAATTTTATTTACCATAAAGAACACACATATTATACTTTAAATACAATAATAACATTTAATACTAAAAAAAATTATAAATAATACAAAAGAATGGAGAGTATCTTTCATATATACATATATAGTTGGAGATACAAAGATCGGCTTCAGTTTCTCACCAAAGAGGCCATAGCCATATATTATTGTATCTTAAATACAGGTTGCGTCAAACTTTCTCCATCAGTGTTTATGTTAGATTTAGCATACAATGCTTTTCTCTATTTATCTCAGTAGTACACATATATTTTCATTTGTTACGCAAGTGTAAATGCATGAATAATGATGGAAGTACATGACATATGGAGAAATGCTTGCTTTACACTTACACATTATACCGTACCTATAAGGTCCGTACACAAGGTCACTTATTGTCTTCCTATCGTTGATCCCAATGTAATACTCCATTTATACGGGGATAAACGCCAATCTGCCATTATTAGAGTTTGGAGTGAAACGAATTGGCGGTATATAGACTATTATAGCGAAAGGCTCCCAAAATGCAAAACGTGACGAGGGCAATTAATAAGGTAACGGGGAGTCAAAAAATAGTAAAAGAAATAAAAAATTTATGATATGAGTATTATTAAATAGTTAATACTTATTCCATATTTGATGTTAATAAACAGTATTTTAATAAGAATGTCAAAAGTCTATCATTGAGAGAACATTTACATTTCAATAAGACAACATGTAAAAAAAATTTAATCATACAATAGCTTGAGAGAAGAGCTGGAACACTATATCGCCCGGAAAACTCGAGTAAATTCTGTTGGATATTTAAACTCAGGAGTTGGGATATTTGTACTTCTGGAGATTTGGTTATAAGTGAAAGAAAATAAATCAAGTTATTTTTTTGATTTTTTGAGATCGTGACGTCACGTATACGAAATATAAATTACTGTGAAAACACAACTTGTAGTTCTCATTATTAATATAAGCGAGTTGAAATATGTAGTATTTACTATTGTATAAGCGCTGTAAGCCCTAGCTCTGAATTCAAAATCTTAAAATAAGCCCAATAGACTATGACAAAATGAAAGAGCAACATTAAAGATATTAATTTGTAATTTTTAATAATATATTACATCAGAATAAAAGAAACATGTTTTTGAAACATGATCTTTTTTGCATTTATAGTGTAAGAAAATTTGGATACAAAAGTAAGCCTTAACTATGAATATTATTCATATATCAGAGGTATGGTATCTCATCTTATATCTGAAAGAATATAAGGATCTTATTTAGCACTATAAGCAGGAAAAAACAATTTTTATTATAGAATATCGAGTGCCAAGTATAGAACAATAAAAGCAAAAAAACCTCTATAGAATGATAGAAGGTGTGTTTACGAGCAAAGAGGCCATATCATGTGTAAAAATGCAGGTTGAGAACATTTCAAGTCTCAGATTCCTCTTTTCACCAGAGTAGCACATCGATCTGTATTTATACAAACACTCTACCTTTTACATTTTATTTTTTGTTACTGTGACTGCATTTATATTAACATATATTAACATAATATTAAACTTTCTGGTGCTTAGGTGAGCGATCCAAAGGAGTCAACACGCCAAAAAATGAGTGGAAACGTAACATACAGGAAATTTATGAGTACATATACCTATCATCTCTATATTATTATTTTAATATCTTTTATTATATTGCACGTTTCAGATAGGGGTAATAAGGCTAACAGTAGTGATTACAATGTTAAGATAAATAATTTCTTTCCAATCAGATCTCTTTGGGAAAACTTAATAAGTACTAAAATATAATTTAATATCACAGAAAATTGAGGTAATCAAATATTATTACATTACAATTAATTCAAAATACAAATCATATATATATATATCTTTATATAACAATATTACCATGCATTAATATTTTATTGATTATACATATACTCAAATCAATAATGGCTACTCACAATATTAGTATACCTCATATATAACTCACTACATCACACACAATGATAAAATCATTATTACTAATAATATACTGAACTAAAAATGACAGCCGTAATCAACAAATACAAAAAGTATAGACTCTGGATGAAACCTTGGAATGGTTTGCCACAGAGGTTGTTGAGTGTGAAAACTTCATTATCGCACATATAAGAATGATAAGAAGGATTGGATAGGTAATATTGGTTTTTGGATGGTGGTCCGGATTTATCTAAATAGGAGAGATATTGTAGAACGAGATGAATAAAGGGCAAAATTAGTGTCCTGGATACATTTTTAGAAGTCCTACTCAAACGAACGTAAGTGGTTTAGGGGATTATGTTCATTATAGTGTGTCTAACGCTTGATCAATCGCCTTAGTTTGAAAAGTAGACCATAAACTATAAAGGTAAATTATTTAAGGCAATTTAAATGTCATTGGATTTGATTATAGGAGTTAATGCGACTTAATAGAAATAAAGCATTTTATTTTTATGGACACAATTACAGCTCGCACATACTAATGGGGCACTTTACAGCGCGTGGATCTATATATCAAAGTGAGAAGGTCGTTAAGAACAGAGGGGCATGTACTCTGAGAATATTGGTAGTCTTGGTGTGTATTTTTTTGCTTTATAATAAGCTCTGAATGTTGGAGATCATTAGAGTATCTGCACGCATTTTTTACAACGTGCCAATTAGGACTCTTTTACGAGGTAGGGGACAGAGTTTTTACTACCGAGTCCTATAAGACTTAACGACCTATGTCAGGCTAAAAGTCTTACTGGTAAATACTAAAATCTATAAATAGAGAATTCTCTATCACACTGAGGATGCTTTTTATCTCCAATATCGTATTGTAATCACGTAACATTAGGTTAAGTACTAATCTATAGTAATACGCGTACATATAACCGCTTATCACTAATAAATTATAACTATACCAGTAAAAACAAACTATCACTCTTTCAGCATAACCTTTTAGAACGTATCACAATTCCAAAACTACTACTCTCCACAAGGAAAAGACGTCGCACACCTGTACAATTCACGAAACGAGATGCTCAAGCGGATATTACAATCAACTACTTCAGGTTATAGTCTAGCGCCCCTGCTTATAATTCACCTCGGAACACCCTACCCGCACAGAGTGACGAGTACCTATTGATAAATACTAGAATTTGTTCTTTGCGTAATTATTCTCGAGACTGATCTCAGAATACGAAAAGTGGTATGCGCACGACACAAAAGTCAATTGCATTTTAGCTCAAAAGCACTGTTTTTTATATATTATCATTATAAAATTTCTTGTCTCTTGCCAAAAAATCAGTGAGAGTGTTATCATTCGTACTGTGTAGTAATTTTTTGGATTAATTTTGACATAATTTTTTTTTACTATACTTAGACTACAAAATTTTCTCTTTTGTAGTCTTTGAATGTAATTTTACCTTCTCTAATAAGAATTATACAAAATTTTAGAGAATTTACATTCAACGAAAGAAAGCCTGAGACCGAATAACTACTTTGTTTCTAAATTCCTCTTCACTAAAAAACGAGTAATCTAAAAAAACCCGATCATGATTTCTCATATACTGACTTTATAATCTTTTATTTAATATTTTCATTGATGTAGTCAGTAATATCTCCATCTCTTACAAAGATCAGACATAGACGTTTTCTAAACAAAAATAGAGAAAAAACGATGAGGAGGAATGAGATTAAAGATCTTAGTGCTGAAATTCAAATGGTAGATGGAATCGTTCATCTTTGAACACAGATTAATTTAAGGGATAGGGTTCAAAATAATGCGTTCATACAACGACATACTTTATAAAATAAAAAGTTCGTTTATCAACTCTATCTCAATCTTTAACTATTTCGCTCCGTGTTACGCTAACGAGACTCACAATATATATCCTCCTCATAACAAACTTCACCGTTCTCCACAAAAATTATACTAAAAACATCCAAAAATTGATGATTCCTTTTCTCTAGAAAAGGCTGGTCCAACAAAAATTTCGGGCCCACCACACCGTATTACAAAGTACTTTTTTCACTTTATAATATCATACACGTATCACTCTGAGAGATCAATTTTTTTCTTTAATATAATAGATGAAGAGTCGAGTATCTCTTATTTATATACACACCATTAGCGGCTTGCTGATCTATTATTTTTATATTTACTATTCAGAAAAAATCAATTCTGGATATTTGAGATGCCGGTGGATCAATTCACAGGAGCGAATACATTTTATCAATCATGAGAAAACAACACTACTTCCCTAAGTTCACAGATTTACAAGTAATAAGCAACCTAGAAGTACCGTTATTAGATATTTTTTCATGGCTCCATGGTAGCTAATCACACAAATGTGAACCTGAATATTATTTCACACGACTTCGACATGATATCACGCGGGCCAACGCATAAACTAATAATTTTGTATAACTAGGATACATTATTTCTGATTAATGTTATTGTTGAAAAAAATTTGACACACTCCAATGATTACTCAAATAAAAATGATTAGAATCAAAAATCTTCAAAATAGGCTACCGTTTCCGATCAACCCCTCAATATTAATACAGTAGAGACACATCAAGATAGTCTGCTACTGACATTTTGATGACTTAAGGAGATTATTTCAATAGTACACTATTGAGAGTATAACACATTGTCTTACGCATCAAATACATAAGAAACCTCCTGTTGAAGCAGTGATACGCTCCAGGTTGACCCTATAGAACGTTTCGTAAGAACACCACCTCCAAGTTAGTAACACAGATGTATACCTTAGCTATAACTTATATGTTTTAACATCCTTTTGTTAATCACCTTATTAACCCTGCTTCTTTCTTTTACTATTTTATAATCCATTGGTCATTGATAGTACTTACATAAACCAAGCGTGTCAAATTTTCATAAAGCATACATACAAATCATCTCCACAACCAACATCACCTACATTTGATAATTAATATCTCCACCACCACAACCATCATAATGCAAAAAATCTCCCTGCAAATTCATGCAATTTCATTTCTTCGCACTTTGTGATGCAACTACAACATATACAGTTGAACATTCAAAATCAGTTGATTAGATACTTCAATTAATTCTTTACACCACAAGAGAGTTGTGCATAACTGCATTTGATTTATATCATGATTAAGCTCACAAGCATTACAGTAGAGAGTGTAAACTTCTTCCCATTTACTCATCTCACCTCTACTCATTTCTCTAATCTGTCTTCTTACAAGTTATTTAACTACACTGATGAATACATCCTCATCACACAAAGCACTGTAACTAGTTATGTCACCGACTAAACTTTAGTTAATACGGTCATTATAAAAGTTCAAATAATCATTATTATATCTATATACTATTACTTAATATAATAATATATTAACTATATACTTATATACTATTATATATATATATATGATACTATAATATACTTATATATATAATATATCTTACTATATTCATATACTCTGTATGATCTCTAGTCTTATATCCACATACTAGTATATCGTAGCGCCTTACATTAATTAGGACAATATATGACACCTATCACTATCTTACATAACCATATATACTCACAAGGCTCATTTATATAAATATAATATATATTATATAATAATATATAATGATTATATATATAGCTATCTATTATAATAATATAACTATTATATCGTTCTATATATATCAATATATTATTATCATATAGTTATATATTAATTTTATATAGTCTATATATATATATAAGAATATTATTATATATATATATAATAATAGATATATACCTATACCACATATATAAACTTTATATTACTATATATAGTATTATACGTCCATACTAATCGGTCACTTACGAACAACTCAATCCTTTTTTGTTTTTTAGTCTGTACTTATCTACAATACTACACAATATACATAAATGATGATAATATACCACTATGATAATAATATAATATGTAATATAGCCATTTGGCCATTATCATTTATAATAGTAGACCTAACCACTGTTAGAAATTTTAAGATACCAATATATGCATAGAATTGTACTATTGTATTATTATTAGGGTGTGCTAATATCCAAGATAGACGCTCAAAATTAATATATAAAGTGTAATTACTTATTTGAGCATTTTTTTGGTGTAAACAAAAAGAGTTACTCCATCGTTGGTATTGTTTATTTGAGAATTTTAAAGTGAATATATAATGATAGCTATATCTTTCTCAATAGAATCTAGTTCTTTGGATTGGTAACTGCGATCGTTTGTACCTGGACCCTTTGAGAAATTAGCTTACATTTAACAGTCGTATATATATCTAATTGCCAACATATACAATTGAGTAATATTATCGCGTGTACGATCAACGAAGTCTCACACAAAAATAGTAGAGAAAACCTAAAAATAAATTCAAAAAGAGAATTTCGCACCAAAATGTTACCCTTTTAAGCATTTTCCTACTAACAAAAATAAATCAAAAAAAAGTTATTTTACGGTAAGATAATATATATTGTATATAGTAGCCGCCTCATGAGTCGTATAATTAAAATATGTTAAATAGTATATATGGTCTATCTATAGAGTTTTCTAATAGTATAAGGTTAGGTCGCGTATCTTATATAAAATTCGATATAATATTAGAAAACACACACCCCACACAAGCCATACATAATCAAAGTAAGTAAGGAACTGAAGAAAATTCTTCGCACGAATATTTTTCTATTAATTAGCTTAAATTTGATTTCCGTTCTAATGTAATGATAATGTTTATATATAATATAACTATAAAATTTTAATATATAATACTATTCATAATTATAATTTTAAAGCTAAAAACATATTTTATTTTTAACATTTTACCTTCATTTCTGCTTATTTTATTATAGCAGATCTGACTCTTTAATTCTATGTTAGACAGCTTCATAAATATTGTATTCATATATAATAAAAACTTTTATATATTGTGAGAGAGAGTATATAAGAGCATAATAAAATTTCTAGTAAAGTTGCTAAGTTTAAGGTTCACGCCGTATATAAATGGTAAAGTCACAATTAGGCTTAGGTAGGTAGGTCGTTAGGTTAGGTTAGTACTAACATAATTAATATTATAAAGGTTTATGGTTCTCAAAGCGAGATATCACACTATTTGAATATAGAGGTCTATATAGAGAGAGCTAGTTACTATGACTAAGTCTTAGAATTTAAGTCAGAGAGTACATACATTATAAGGTTAGGTTAGAGTTTATTCTACGGGATTACTATATATATCAAGGCGAGGAGAGAGTAGAGCAACTCAAAAGATGTGGTGAGGGGGGAGAGGATAAAAATTGAGAATGTAATAAGATTAAAGTATAAAAATTTAAAAGTTATTTGGAGTATTTTAAGAATTATATGCCATTTTAAAAACCAGGTAATAAAAGACTTGTGAGGAGTCTAAGGGAATTTATAAAGATTAGAATAAAAGAGAATGATTAGATAACTACGCATACATCACATTTAATTAACTAATTTATTATCTAGGCTAATGCATGTTTGCTATTCATTTATCTGAAATATTAAGATGCAAATCTTAACGAGAGCCCTACATTTATATAAAAGATTTTTTTTATCACATAATTTATATACAGATTAAATAAAGAAATCATACATTGAATCTCGTGTAGAAATGTAAATCCATATAATATAAATATATATATAAATATATTTACTATATTTTGATCATCATATATATCATACTCTTATTTTTATTATAGGTGTATGTGGATCATACACTGTATTACTAATAACAATATATATATACTGGATGAAAATTTGATTATTTACTATCATATAGGCTTAAAGGTGCACAATTGCCTTTTAATGATAAAATCAGGTATTGTGTGTGTTGATAGGCCTACTGGGCTAATCTCATCTAGTCATATTTTTATATCTTCATTATATTTTCAATTCAATGCAAAAGGAACCATGACTGAGGTGATTTCCTGGTGAACATAGTAATAATTACTATTTGATAGTTTTCTTCAATCGGTGGTTCCAGTGTTCTTCCGCTCCGTATCTTTCTAAAATAGTTCGAGTGTTGATTGTAATATTGCCCAATTTATGGTTCTATCTACCCTAATTGTCTGTTTTATTAATGCTGACCGGTGTTCACCCAAAAAATTTTGCATCTGTCGTTCAAATTTATAAATAAACTCACACCATATTTTTCATATTACAATTTTTGTAGTAGTGTAAAATATATTTATATAAATTTCAAGAAGAAAAGAAACCAATCCAATGACGTGAAATATTTTTTGTGCACGTTCCAAGTTTTGAGAAAAGTACCTACTATTGTTAGTTATTGTGCTTTGATAATAGTGATATATTCATTTATCGTAAAATCACAAACACCCCCTTTCCTAATAATTACAATATTATATGGTCCCATTAAATATACATTTATTTTAAGAAAAGTGAATCAACCAATTCAAGCCAAGATACAATACCTACCTATGATAGAATAAAACATTTAGTCACTGTATCTTATGAGTAAACTGTATAATATGATCTTAGCATAGTTCATGTGAATGTAGAATTTTGTAGAGTAATTTACTCCTTTAATAAATCAAAATATATGTAATAACCTTATATTTTTGATTATTAAAAATATATTATAAAGATATATATAATGCTTTTATATTGAAATAAATGAAGCTAATATATTAATATAATTTAATTATATAGTGATAAATATTGATATATGATTGATATGCTAAATAAATGCAATATAAATATATCAATATCTGTAGTTCGAAGTTGTTGGATTCAGTTTGATTTAAACTCAGAAGCAAATCTGAAAGGGTTTATCATCGTTTCTAATTTTAATTATGTGCGTGCTATCTAAACAGAACAGGGCGTGAGTATGTAAGCAACACAGGGAAATTTTTATATGTGCACTATATACTTTCGTATGTCGAGAACAAGACTACATAAGCCATATTCGGATACTTTTTTATTTCTGTCATATTTTAATATATTAAGAAAGGAAGGATTTATATTGGATTTTTCTGGATTTTTGAGAATCGTACGTCACGCAGAGGAAAAATTATTAAATCTCTCTTTTTGCAATACCAAAAGCTTCTTCTCTTTTTTTTTAAAGTTCAGATTATCGGTATGATGACTTGTATTATGTAATTCGCTTATAACACTCTATAGTTCACCTAATCTCAGTTCAAAATCTAATTTAAAATTTTATTGTAGCTAAAATATTGTATCAAATTAACTTTCTGAAAGAACAAATAAATTCGTTAACACAGAAAAAAATCTTAAGACGATCTAAGTACGCGTTACACCCGATAGAGCCTACGCAAGTGCAGCCCGCTTCATTGTCAATAATAGTATTCGCCGTGCGGGAGAAACACAAGAACTTCAGTAAAAATCTTCAGAAGAATAAAAAATAATAACATCTATGGAGGAAACGTGATTAAGAATTCAGAGGAAGACATACAGAAAATTCGTAGTATCCTGGACCAAACAAGAGAGCCCTCAGAAGACGCCACCAAAACTGTCTCTTTATGTACAGATCTGAATCTATTCTCTCGATAAATAAGAGTTCAATACTTCATTATTACCATACAAGATCCACCTTATTGAAAAATTATATATAATTATTAATGATAAATAATTAGGATATAATATATATAGTAAATCTACTTATTAATTATAAAAGTTAGTACATATAATAATAATTCAAAAACACTATTATGTAGCAATGACACATTCACGCCAACAATGTATTGTAAGAATTATTTGTTATTGTAAAACAAAAGTATCCTTTGTCGCGACAGCACACTCGGCCTCTGTTTATTAGCAAAACGTTCCCACTAGATCATTCTACGATGGATTTAACCATAATCCGTCCTACAACTAGCAAACAGCGACGATTATTGAAGGTAGGAGCGATATACACAGTTGCGCAGGAATCATGTCCACACAGGCTTTCTGAGGGAGAGACGCGGAAATAGTCATAAAAACAAATAACACGACACTAATGTAAGACACCGTAAAGGGGAGACATGAAGATAAGCTGTAATTTTTCGGCAGAACAGCAGCTCAAAAGAAGTTATATCATGTCTGTAATAATAATAATATATGATTAGAAAAGGAATCAGAATAAAAAAATCATTAGAGAGTAACAGGTACCAAGGATGAATTTAGACTAGCCAAAGGTAAAAGGGTAAAGAGATGTGGAAAATAAAAGATAAATAAAATATAACAGTAAAATGTTAGTCTAGTGATATTAAATATTTAATACATTTTTTTTTATTTCTATTGAGAGTAAATCACTTATAAACAACTTTTAAATTGATGATTACCTCTCATAATAAAAAATATTAAAAAATATAAGATATACATAATTACTTAATATATATATATATAAGGCATTAAATATATAATCTAAAACTCCATCAACAATTTTTGGAAGCAAAAATCCAAGTCAAAAAACTCAGAAACCTTGAAAAAGTTCTAAATTAACCGCTGTTCTTCACGTGCCATCCTGCGCCATTAAAGAGTAAACTTGGTATTGAAATCCATAGGTCTTTGATGAGTACGGTTCTCTACTTATTATAATACCACGGTGGGAAAAATCTACTGGCTATGTAAAGCTTAAATCTCTCCGCACAACTACACTCTACCAGTGAGTAGAGTGAGTCTCACGTGTAAACCCAATTGTTATACCCCGCTCTTTATGTTGTAATCAAAGCCTGGTTTGCGCTGCGGTGGATCGTAGCTCTTGCGCCCCCTCCCTATCACTAGGTAGGTAAAAGGAATAACTGTTATCACGTCAGTTTACCCTGGCTTGGTATCCACGTATAGTGCGTGTCGAGAGAGTAAATCACCTGCCTAAGAACCAAAAAAAATTAAGCTCATTAATTTAATATTTTATATTATTTATCTTTATTTAATGTATTCTGATACAATCCATCCCCATACCTCCAATTGTATGATAAAGTTATCATACAAGAGATATTAAACACAAGATAGTATCTACTGTTGAGCACATCGTAAGATTGTGATTGTTTAGTGAAGGCTATATCGAATATAGGAGTTGGTTTTTATCTTTTCCTTTTTATCTTTAGTATTATATATATTATAGTACTATTGGTCTCGGCGTCCCGAGAAAACATATCCGGTGACAACTTAGAATATTCTATTAAGAAAAATGGCAATTAGCTCTTCACATATTCTCGCCGCGAGAATCTAAATTGCGCAGTTATCTTAGTCAAGACAATGTAAGCTGGAGTAGATTTTAATAATGATTATGGTTACCGACTCACTAAACCCAATACTTATCACCTATAATTAATTAATATAATATATAAATATATATATAATTAATATAAATCAATATATATTAATATATATTATACTATTAATAAGTGAAATATATATATATATATATATTTAATATATAATTAATATATCTATATATATTAATATAAAATGAGTATATATTATTATTATATTATATATATTAGGGAATATCTGATAACTCGTTATTAGGTATGACTAGTTCAGAGTCAGACCTACTAACCAGTAATTAACTTAAATGAAATTAATATATACTACATTGAGAAAAATATTACCTCTTTTATGAGTAAACTTACTATCCTTAAGCTGTGCTTGATTTTTAATAATTTTATTTATTTATATTATTTTTTTATTAAGCTATAGAAATGTATTAATTTGATCGAATATATATTATACTGTGACACCATGCAAAATGTCGACACCACAAAAATAAACTAATGTCTTTGATTTCCTTTTGCCTTCAGTTTTAGAGAAACACTGAATCAGAGTTATCGATAGGAGACCCACTTATCAAATAAAGTGAGTAGTAAAGAACATAACAAAAATAATGTTTATGCCATGCGAAAGTAATTGTAAAAAAGACCTGTCAACATTCCTGCAATTACACGAACTGATAGAATTTGAACTAAAATTATTATTATAAATACTATAATAAAGGTTTACGAAATTAATAAAGTAATATGAGAAGATTTCATAACGTCATTTAAATTTAATTATAACAGTAGTTTAATCAGTAGAAAATAATAAATTCTACTTGTGATAGTATCATTTATATCAGACAACAATTTATGTTTTTCTCAGCCTACATGTGGTTAACATACATTGGAATTTCCTCGCAATAGAGGTAGAATAGATTTTTGAAGATCACTATTTCATAAGTCTATGGTTAATATTTATCTCCTTCCATTAAAATTTTTATGCGGATAATTAATAAATGTATACCCCACTCAGGTACTTATGTTTAATGTACGTTTATATCATAATTCTATACGCTGATGTGGTGCTAATCGGGGTCATCATTCCTACATGTACACTTGTAACCTCAAAAAAGTCATTATTCTGATAGGTGAACAGATTTTTAAACCTAGCCGGTTGAAAAAGAGAGAAGATAAAATATTTGCCGTACAATATGCATGCCTAAACAGGGTGAGTACTGTACTCCTTTGAAAAGAGGTAATGTCTTGGACATAGTTTGATCACGCGTTCCGGAGAGATATTGGTTGTGAGGAGCTGAAGCGAGCGGGTCTTATTATTGAAGAAACGAAATATCCTTAATATATTAGAAATCTTTCGTGACTTTATATCTCTAGTGCGTTAAGAGTTATTTTCCGTCTAACTAATATCACGGCTTTTTTAGTTTCACGAGACACTACTTATTTGTTTTAAAGCGAATATGCCTTTGTTTATTAAGTCTATTATAATAAGGATGCTATCGTGCGTTTATGAGACGAACTCGCCTATACTAAGAGCCCTAGCTCTTCGCACTCAAATAACTCTTAACAAAACGACCCTTAATGTATAACTATGATATAAATACGAGGACGTTGCAATATCTGAAAATCGCTATATATAATGCCAAAGGTAGTATGGGTTGTAATATTGTGTAACGAGAGTGAGAATTGCATATGACAAGCCAACGGCGAACGTGAGAAAAGATCCGAAGCATCACAACATCCGATTGAAGACTGACAATGATATCGCGGTATGACAAATTATCTTAAGCCGGGGAGCGGTACTTGCGGCACATTTCAGGCGGAAAAAAGAGTATAGTACCATTTGAGCGGAACGAATATAATAGGTATGATTTTGAATACGTTCGAAAGTGATAAATTAAGTAGAAATAATAAATACTCAAATTCACAAGTATACAAAATCAAAACATTCTCTACACATAAATTAAAACCAACCAAAGCTCAAACAGCTTAATCATCGATAGATTGACTTATAATTGTGAGTTAGAGCGATATCATAAGAGACACTAGTAGTGCGTATGAATAAAAGAACATGCTTGAGCCCCCTCTGAAAGCAGAAATTCATATGTGTTGATGTCGTCTCCCGTCCCCATCCTCATTTTTTAAGATAACCCAAACTTATGGTATACGTTATTGCCATTTAAAACTTAACCAAAATTTTGGAATTCTTGTTTGAAAAATGTAAAACTAAAGAAAAGCTTAGAATCGACTGTATATCGCCCATAAAAGATGCATGTCGAGTTAAATTAACAACAACGAAAAAAGATATACAGTATTTAAATATGTACTAAATAATAGTATTGTTAATTATATAAACTATAACATATTAATAGAAAAATAAATTAGTATATAATTATATTAATAATAACTTATATATATATATTAACTATATATATATGATATATATTTATAATTATTATTATATATTAATTAATAATTAATATATATAAATATTAATTAATTATTAAATATATATATTATATATTATATAAGATATTATATAATAGTATAACTTTAATATATATATAAATATATATATATTATATACTAATAATATTAATATATAATATATATAATATATTATAATAATATTATTAATATATATATATATATATATAGAAGTAGCTGCTAGTTACCAAAAAAAAAAGAAGTATTTACTCAACGCAAGAGGTCATTGAGTTGTGAACTAACACACTAATTCGCGATTCTTTATTACATGTGACTGATTATATTGTATATTTAGAAGTTGAGATTTGAGGTTGCCAAATAATATTGAATCATAATTAAAACACACAGACAGACATTAAGATACATTACTTTGTTAACGGTAGACATTTAATATAAGTTACTTCGAGTGAAAGTTGTCTTAACGATTAAATCCCTTTCGCTGCTATTTTCTGGCCACCAACACAATAACTAGTTTTCTGTCCCTAAGTCATTGCTCTAAGTCGTTCTAGTTGGGCGAGCATGAACCAGAGAATCATACTATATTTGCTTTAAGTAGCGACTGACAGCAAATATCAATCAGTTTAACACCTTTTTTACGCAGTGTATCACTGTAGATAATAGATCACTCACTGCCTGAATAACTGTGCTGGTGAGAGTATAGTTTCATTTTGAAAAAGATCTCTCAGCATGATGAGTGACCATTTAAGAGTCCGATTTTTTATGTTGAAGTGAGTGCTCCAGAGAGACAGTCATTCTGTTGCATGCCTTACTGAAGATATTTCATACAACATTTTTGGTATCTTAAATGAATTCTTTTACATCACGGTCAAACTCGACATTATCTAGATGGTACGAAAAGATGGTAAAAAGCATAGAAACAAGGAGAAACCATACTCCCACACATTATGATAGTTAACTTTCCGCGTAGACGATCGAGTTTTAACATGACTTATTATAATAATTTAGTTTTATACCTTACGACATCAGAACCAGGTAACTATATCATGCGAAATCTGCTGAGTGAATACATAAATTGCACCAAAAATGTAAACTATATTAAAATAAGAAGTATAATAATATCTGTACGAAGTATAACGGATAAAATTAAGCGAACATGCCCGAGTAAAGCGAATTATTATGCTATGACATATCATTTTAATGGCTCGTACTTGAATGATGGGCGATCATGGAGGCATTGTATACGGAGCTCGACGAGACACGAAATAGCGGGGGAGAGGATATCTGTATATAATCAGAGTTATAGTATTTTAATATGCTGCACGGACATTTTTTGAGAAAGTCGATGCGAAGATACGGAACAGGGATGAAATGAGAATTTAGAAAAAAATACAACTTCACGATTTTATTTACACCAACACTTATGTTGATTTATGACTATAATGTTGTTTTGTTTATTAGTAATATTTCTCAAAAAGAATATTTACTTTTCATTAAGTGTAAATACCTTTAAGTGTTATGAATTATTTGTACGTTTTTAATTTAAATTCTAGATACTCTTTTTAATTCTATTTCCCGTAAGCATTTTGCAATGACGTGGGCGGGTAGAAAAATAGAAATTAATATAAATAATATAGATATAATAAAATTATAAGCAAGGACTAACTCGTATTATTTCAAATATATTTCTATCACTAAATAATATTACACAATAAGATCTATTATTATTCAAAACAATGTATTATCTTATTTATTTATCTGATTTAAGTAATATATATCGATTATATATAACAAATATATATATAACACTCTTTTAGTGATTGTTGTATTATTCATGAGTTATATTAATATATGATCTATAATATATAATACTACTTAATTTATATAGAAGGTATTTTATTATGTTATCATTAATACCGACATTGAATTGCTCAATTGATATAAAACTAAATTCTGCTTCATTTTGTTATAATAATAATAAAATGACATTTTTTAAAATTAATAATTATATAATAGATTTACTTTCTATAAATACACTAATTTTTATTATTGTCGCTCAATTCGATGACTCGTCTCAACAATCCAATCCTACCACACATTAAATCCCAAAATGCGAAACATGAACATCATAAAGAAAAGAGAGTGCGACTTTATTTCTACAATCACAAACGAGAGAGTCCCAAACTAGAACATACTCCTACGTTACCACACCCACCTCCTGCTATGAATCAGCATTAAGTAATCATGTTACTGTTAAAATATAGCTACCTATAGATTGTAATTTATCTAGGGGTTTAAATAGGGAAGTATTGCAGTTTTTGGTTATGTATTAGATTGATCGATTGACTATATTGAATAAATCTAATTTGGAGAATATCGTTGTGTGATTTTTTATATTTATAAAAAAGTTTTTATAGAAGAATATAAAAAAATCAAATTTTTGGATTTTTTTTTGAGGATTTCCGTGACCGATATATTAAAAACGATAAATCTATTTAAATTTTGTTAATCAAATGTGCGTCTCTAACGTCGTCGACGTATTCGGCTCCGGTCATTATTCATGATCTCTTGCTTTTGAGAAGTGGAAGTCGGTGAACTATTGGGGATAATCGATTTTCATTCGCTCCTAGTATGTAAATCAGACAACTGAGAATGCATGTGATTGTCTTATTCCGTTACAGCATTCGTGGAAACACATTGGATTCTACAACAGTAAACGAATAGGCAAAAAGTCTAGAAAAAGTCTATGTAGTTAATCTTGAGCATCAAACACTTTGTAAAGGTTTCGAGTAAGAAATACGATACAATTTTTTGAGGTCATGTTCACATTCAATCTGAGAGCATTAAATCAAAACTGAGAAAAAGGCCGATAGTACTAATCACGAAAACAAGGTCTCAGACAAAGCAGAATAGAGGACACGGAAAGTAGTTCTCGTATAGCTACCGAAAGAAATCATCAATAAGATATTGAATATAAGTTGATAAATATTGAGTAAATAGTATTGACATGATCAGAATATTAAAAAAAGAAGAGACATCTGTTTGAAACACTTATCATCTAAAGACTGCTTAAACAAATATGGTATTAAAGACAGATATCGAGCCAAGTAGAAAGCACTAACATACGTGTATAGCATCATTTAATATACATCCCCTTTACTTCTTCTATAAATATTGTGGTTAGTGGAAACCGTTAATCAAACAGTCAATCACTTTATCAATCATTATATATATACGAACATAAAGAAAAGAGGAACAATATTTCAAAAATGCAAAACATAAACCCACATTCATTTCAATGATGGGGTTACATCTTTCACACTATAAAAATTACCCTAAAAAAAGTATATATCTACCTAGTAAATGATACCTCTCTTTTCTTCGGAGGACCCATAGCCATAAAAATTCATTGACGTCAGTATAGAGAAAAAATGAGAGAGTAACAATTAATTGTAATTGATGAGCTGGTACTAATATAATCTAAAATATATTCCGAGTCTCTCAAATACCCTGACACTTGATTCAAAATTTATATGACATTGTTGCTGATCTAAAAAGAAAATTCACCGAAGATACGTAAATACTACTAACTGAGTTTAATAAAAATATAAATTATTTATAGATTATGTAATAAATAGAGTATTTCAAATGATTTAATTAAAAAAAATGTAAACAATTACTCTACATCTAATAATCAAATGAGGTCATTACAAATTCTCCGCTGGTGCAAATTAATCATGTAATGATCTCCTTCCACTTAATGAAGGTTCCCGGATAAACTTTGGTTACGGTAATTAAAATTCAATATATATATATATATATATATATATATTTATATATATATTATAAATATAATATATATATTTATATATAATATATATATATATATATATATATATATATATATATATTATATCATATAATTATATATTATATATTATTATATATTATATATATATATATATATATATATATTATATATTATATATTTATATATATAATATAATATATATATATATATATACTAATAATCATAGATATAAATATATATTATATATATATTATATATATATATATAAATATATAAATGATATATATATATATATATATATATAATATATATATATATTATATATATAAATAATATATAATATATAATCCTTATATATAATATTCTTTGTAGATGGCAAATTTAGTGATTTTTTTGATTTTTAAAAAAATCAATGTTTTTTTTGTGATTTTTTTTGATATTTGGTGATTTTGAGATTAGTGACGGTCACGCGAAATATAATTGCAGTAACAATTATATATCGCGTGACGTACGAATATGAAAAATAGAAAAAGTAAAATAAATAAAAAAATCACAAATGATTTTTTTAAAAAATCAAACAAATCAATAAATTATTATAATCTTATTATAATATATATATAGCCACAATTCTAAATTAAGGAGGCGTTTTTTCAATCAATTGAAAATACCTAGTACTGAAGAATTCCCCGAAGTATTCATTTTTAGTTTAGAAGGATTAGTTTAAAGTGATTGTTGTTCTTTTTACTAATTTTAATTTATTTTTATTTTTTTAGTTTTAGCCTATTCTTTTAATTATTTTTTTTAACTTTAATTTACTTGGATTTATTTTTGTAGCATGTTTCAAAAATATGTTAAATTTTTAATGTGTTTAAGTTAGGTTTAGTTAGTTTATTAGTTTAGGTTTGGTAGTTTAGAGTTAGGTAGTTAGGTTAGGTTGGTTAGGTTAGTTAGTAGGTTAGTTTAGGTTAGTTAGGTTAAGGTTAGTTTAGTTAGTTTATTTAGGTTAGGTAGGTTAATTGTTTTAACGGTTAAGGTCAAACTCGATAGTAGTCTAAATACTGAAGGAAAGGGAACAGCGATAGTTTTTTAGGGGGATAATTATGAGAGTTGAGTTATTTATTGCGCAAGTTAATATTAGTTATGTTAAAGAAAATAGGATACAAATGAAAAATATATAAAAGTCAAAATAATAAAAATGCTTATTAACATGGCTAGTATACAGTATTCCATCTTACTAGAAGAGTAAGTAATTTACATTTTTCTTAAATATTGTATAATATAATAATTAAATATTAATTATTATTATACTGTAGGATATAGGTTCTGAACTCGACGGCACACTTAATAACGATAATAGGCAGTCACCTCACAAATAAATGATATATATATATTATATTAATTATTAATGAATATTAAAAATAAGATATTATAATATATATATAATATATATTATAATTATATATAATATATATATATAAATATATATAATATATATTAATATATATATGATATATATATATATAATCATTAGTATAATGGTTACTCTCCTATATTATATATTAATTCTATGTACACAAAATAAAAACAAGTTTTTAACAGTAATGAAATTTATTAGGCTACGATGACACAACAGTTCAACACGAAAAATTTGGTTATGCATTCAAAATCCCACATATGTATCTCAAACCGTGGAGGACTGTTAATTCAGAAGAAAGCCAAGCCCTTAATTTCTCTCCACTACGATCGAATAAGTAACCTATTCGTCACTGTTTGATTGCTCTCACAACAGGGTCACTAGTAATTATCGCTGGACGCACCTTCAAAAATTTAGGCTATGTTAACTCTTTTTATAATATTGATTATCAATATATATTATATTTAAATATAATTTATAATTATATAAATGTAATATATATATAAAATATATATAATACTAATTATAATTATATATATATATATATATAATAATATTATTTTATATATTATAATATATTATTTTATATATTAATATATATATATAATAATATATTACTATATACCAGACGGTTTTGAATATCTTTGATGTAGTGATTACTATGATTATAACAGGAGTGTTTATATGAGCTCGGGCGAATTATTTGTGTATGCCAACATGCTAAAGTTTGGGTAAATATACAATAGCGATTAAGTGTAATATTTAAGGTGTAAGATTAAAAATCTACAATGAAATAACAAAAGATGAAAGTAACAAGCTCTCTTCTTATATAATAGATATATATATATATATATATATATATATATATATATTTATATATATATATAATAGATAGACAATGCTTTTATTAGTATTTAGATTCTATATATACTTTCTGCCTGAGCTATAATCAGTATATGAATTTCCGAAGAGAAATATCCGTGCTTAAAAAACATTTCTTTGTGTATCTATGAATTAATCCATTTAAGAATATTGTCGTATATTTTCTATAATTATTCTCTTTAAATCACGTTTGGATTATGTGAAGCGTAGACGAATCCCTGAAGACTAGAAAATCGGTCTTGGGTCCTTGGAATATCAATCCATAGTCCTTGCTCAATCTATTGGTCATACGTGTGTTAAAGATTTAAAAAAAGAGCGGGGAAAATTTTATAGTCTGAAGCTCTTGCTTGATTGAGTTGGCCATCCGGTTACAGCCCCCTTCTTCCAATCGCGTCACGAGATCAGCTTATTAAATCCACAGATTGTTTTGGAGGCTTTTTAACTGACTATCACTATCATTTTTTGGTGGCACAATTCTTGGTAAAAGTATCCTTTTAAAATATTAATGAGTCACGACCCTGCATTGGGAGCGCTGTTAGGTTAAGTATCTCTCCATGATGTATTTCTTAAAGTTGTCTTCGGTCTTGCATCTCAGGTTTTTACTTCTGGTGGCAAATTTTATTCCTCAACGTCTGTCTTATTTAAGTGGTAGCCTTTAAATCCAAATCCTGAGATTTTGAACTTCATTTTTTTTTTTCCCCCCCTTATTTACCATTTACCATATATTACATTTTTATTACAATCCAATTTGAAAGAGTAATGAAACGCTTCTCATGGATGTTAATATCTGAATTTAATATTTAATATCCTGTACCCTTCTTTCTCGTAATTGTTTTACTCTTGCTCACTTTTAGGGTCGATAAGCTTAAGGTTAAGAGTTTGCTGATGAGAACTGTGCATGTTCAAGTCACCAGGTTTTTTGATTTCTCGTCGAAATGAAATGATGATGATTGGGGAGGTGGAATTTGCAATGAGGCTGGCAACGCGTAAGGCTGTGACTGTGTAGGATGAGTAGGGGGGTTTTTGCAGTGATGAAGTAGTATTACACCTCATTTTCTCTCTAATACTCGTTATACGGTAATACAGCGACCTTTTTCAATATGAAGATATCCACTTGGTAATCAGAGGGGCAATAACTGAGAAAAGTAGAGGCAGGAATACACCACCCCCTTCTGTAACACCTTCTTTTATTTTTCAGATCTTAATGTTACGGGCGAGTTTTTTTAATGGTGCTTCTTTCTTTTTTGCAACCTTACCTTCTGAGGCCTGTTTAAAGGAACATTTCCCTTTTTAAGATTCAAGCAGAGTTCGCATACACACTGGACGAACTTCGCATAATCACAGATTATTTTACGCTTTTCGGCCGGCTTCAGCTTTTTAAATCTTTTTATAAGAGGTAAATACTTTACAACTAAACTACTCATTATTCAGAAATGTATACATTCTATTTCATGCGGTAGAATGGTTGGAGCGGAGCAGAACTCTATACTTGTTCCTAGGAAAACTCACACAGCAAGTATCCGTTTGGATCGAAGTAACTTCTTTATATACTTTCAAAAAGAACTCTTTTCTTGCTAGCGGAAACATCTGCGAGCCTAGAATATTGACTTGACTCATATCTCTTCTTTGTCCAAACAGAACTCAGATACTGTATGTTTAAAGAAACAGTCCTCATGTGTCTGCTTTGATGAAAAATGTTCTGTGTAATGAAAAATACAGATATATTTAAATTATGGGAATACACCGTAAACACTTCAGCTATATCTTCGTTTCAACTATAAGTAGTATTGAAATTGTTAAAGCTTATGGGATTATGGTAAAAGTTTACATAACAGCCATTTAATCTACTATCATATATTCCCTATAAACTTTGGAAGCTTGAAATGCATTTTTTTCACAGTGGTAATGCTCAAAATTCCACCATGGTTTTTAAGATGTTTAATAGCAGAAAGGTTTCCCACAGCCTGTAGGCGCCGGCCACCAACATGTAAGCAGACTTGTTAAATCAGTGAATTTAACCCACATCCATGGTCTCTCTTAGAGTGCTCGAATTTAAATGGCAGCTTCCAAGCTATGGTGAGAGCCTATATGTATTTATATCTATATAATATTACTATATACTTTATGCTAATATTACTAATATATATATATTATACATATATACATACTTATATATATATAGATATAATATAATAGTATATAATATATAATATATATATATATATAATATATATAATTCTAAGTATATTATTATATATAATATATATATATATACATATATATATATTATATATATATATTTATATATATATATAATATATATTTATATAATATTTTAGATATATATATTATAGTATATATATATATATTAGTATATATAGACTATGGTAATAATATATATACGAACGTTTACTTCATGATAATAAAACACTTACTCCATTTAAAAGCTTTTACTACATAATTAGAAATTTAATAATCACAGACTTAAAATATTTTTAACATAAATATATTCACAAGAATAATAAATATTTAAATTAAATAAATTTCACCTAATAATAACATTAATATATTTAACAAGGGGGCATTAATAACATTGCCATAGACATTCACAGGAACTTCACTAAGACTCAAGATTAATGCTCTTCTAAATCTTAACAAATATGCCAGTCATTTTTCGTTTTTTGTATCAATGTAGCTACGTGTTCTCAATCAATAGCCTTATCCGCAAGCGGACATATGGTCAAAAAGCTCCCTCTCTAGATTATCATATGTACTGTGGACCTCGGGGTCATTCAGCATAAATACTATTCGTGCATTGTTTTCTAAGAAGATATATACATTTTATGCACTCAGATAGTGTCTAAGATCGGTTAATAACAGTATTGAGAATCATCAACCAGCCATTGTTTCAGAAATCAAGTATTCCTGGTAATAACATATAATGGATCGCTGTTACACTCGTTAGATAACACACGCAACTCTCTTCATATGCTCATACACCGCTTTACGGACCCACCTCGGACATTAATACTCCAACTGTTGTACTTCTGAGATATGGACCATGGAAAGTACGTTCAAATACTTAAAATAGGCCGTTTACCGCCTTTTCCCCCATAGTTCCTACGACTCTCTCGGATTCCGATGGTGCCTTACATGTTTAGAGAAGGTTGCAGTAGCTGTTTTGTCCGTCTTTGGTAATCTCTGCTCTGGCTAATTAACTGTTTTCGAACCAGTTTTAAACCAATTTGGGGGTTTAAGAGTATTCCAGTAACACGTCCCTCTGGTGTTAACATATACACAGTAATTCTATCAGCGCTCATGAAAAACGCGCCTGGTCGTTGTAATATTGATGATTACTACACATCGTGAAAAAATTCAGTTCCATTTGGGTTATGTTATTTTCTTATAAGAAAATGCAACTCCAATCCTGGGATCTTAATACCACTGAAGATGTTCTTGTACAGACGTATATCCCTGTTAAGACCGAACCATAATCGTTGCCTTACTGGAATGAAAACATCTGTAAGATATTATGTTAGAGAACTTTGTCAGGCAGCTCGACAGCTAAAGCGACTATTGGTTTAAAACGGTACTAGACTCACGAGGGTGTCATATGTATTCTCGACCTCAATTCAGCAATGAGGGCAAATTTGAGATGAGGTTCTACTACCTTGCTCAATCACAAGTAAGGCTGAACCGTTTGTTTTTACGATCTGATGTAAAGTAAAAGTACGGATAATTGGATTTCTATATATGCAAACTGTTTTTCAACTTTTAAAATAAGTAATAATAATAATAAGGAATATGATAATAATAATAAAATAATAATAAATAATAAAGATTTATATTAATTAGAAAGATATATATATTACATAATAAAGGAAGTTATAGATTCATTTGTATATAGGTATTTACCGTAATAATGAATAAGTTGAAGTATAGTAGTTAATGAAGTTTAAGTCATACGGTTTAAATGATATATCGAATTGTGTAATATGAATGAATAATGAGAACAAAAACTATTGTTATATTAAAGTAGTGTCTCTCGATTCGAGCGTTGAGTATAAAGATGACTGTATGTGAGTAATTGTACGTCGAAAGCTATTTAAATTGCAGTAAAGCTATGTGAGAAGCAGTAAAGGCAAAAGCTTCTGTTACATTCCCACTCGTTGGCCTGTTTTAGTCAATTTGCTGCGAAGATTTATTGTTTGTGACTAGTTTTTGAGGGGTTGTAATAGTGAATTTTTTAATAGAAATATTTCTTCTCATTATATATATTAAATAGTGAGCATTTAGCAGTAAAGAAGCGAGTTAAAGCAGTAAAGCAGTTAAAGAGGCTATATAGCCTGTTTCGGTTTTAACCTGTGGGTCAGCTTGTGTGTGCAAAGTCGATTTGTCGCTAATCTGTATGTCACTGTTTTACCCTGTGTTTAATTTGCACTTGTTAATATAGTATATGTTTTGAGATGAAATGTTGTCTTTAAATTTATATACAGTTATGGGAGAGCTTTGGATGTAGATGTATGATCTATAATCTATATTATGCATTGGGTGGTGAATGATGAATTTACCGGGCAGAGCTTTTGCTTCGTGGTTGTTTTTTTGTTTGATTTTTCTGTGTGTATGGAATTTGGAATGCAGTTCATGATGCAAGTAAGTTTTTCAAGGTATAAAATATAGAACAAACAACTTTCCTTTAACTTGTTTAAATTGTCACATTACAAATTCAAGCAGTATATCTAATAGTTATATTTGCTCCTTTGGTCCTGCTCTCTCCTGATTCGTCTCTCTCTCTCTCGTTCTTCATTCCTTCCTCTTATACTTTGTTTTATGTGGTTTCCTCTGGATTCGTGTTCGTGGCTCTCTCTTTGTTACCTTGCTTCCCTTGCATTTTCGGGGCGTGTGGGTATTTCTTGTCGTAGGCTGTCCTGTTTTTTGCTTGTTTGAAGCGTTCTTGTTGGTATTTTGTTTGCTGGTGCTGGTTTGCGGTTTGGTCGTGGTACTTCTTCTGCTTTTTGGCTGCTCGCGCGTTCTGTTGTGCTTTTGTTGGTCCGTTAGCGTTGGGTGTGTTTTATTTTGGACGGATTTTTTTCGGCTGTTGCTGCATTGCGGTTGAGTGGGTCTTTCCAGCGAATTTCTGCTTTTTGGGGTTTTTGTTAGTGGAACATGCACATTTTGTGTGACCTTTACTTTCTGCTCATGATTTTGCGCTTCTTTCCCATTTTTTTGTGCGTACATGAACATTGACATATGATTGTGACGAGGGCGTTTTTGGTGCCGCTTTGGTTTGTCTAGCGGCTTCGCTCTCGCTTCTCTCTCTCTCTTTTTTTTGGGTGTCCTGCCTGTTTTTTTTTTCTTCTCGATGTTCTTCTCTCCTCTTCTCAGCCATTGTATTTTCCTCTTGAGATCGTTCTCTCTCTCTCTCTCTCCTCTCATGGTGGCTCTCTTCTCTCTCTCTCTCTCTCTCTCTCTCGTGCGTTGTACTTTCTCTCTTCCTCTCTCCTCTCTCTCTCTCTCTTTCTCTCTCTCATCTCTCTCTCTCTGAGTGAAGGGTAATTATATACCCCTTTTTTTGCTTAAGCGTTAATCATGAAATAATAAGAAAATAATAATAATAATAATAAATAATAATAATAATAATAATAATAATAAATTAATTAATAATAATGATAATAATGATAGTTATAATCAATGATAATAATAATAATGTGAATAAGAATAGTGAGATTAATAATAATGATAAGAATAAGAGAGATTATGAATATATGAGAGAGAGGAAAGAAGAAGAAGGAAGGTAAGTAAGAAGTAAGAGAGAGAGACAAGAAGTACAGATATGAAGATAGAAGTATAGGAGAAGAAGGTAGTTTGTGGCTATGTAGAAGAAGTAAGTAATGTATTGAAGGAGGAGAGAGAAGAGAGATGAGAGAAGTATTAGAAGAGAAGAGAGTAGAGAAGAAGGAAGATGTGAATTAGACAAAATGCGTGGTATCGCGGATATAAAAGTTTAGAGTTAAAACACGTTGTGCATTTGCCTTGAGGGTGTGTATTATTGCAGATTGTAGGATCGTATGTGAAATGGAACAACTCTCACATTATCGTGATGAGTTGCCGTTTCATCATACGAATGGTCGCGTTGTGTGCGCAACCTAGCCTGCCACAAAAGTTATTGTACATATATAAGGGATAGAAGGTGAATAAGTGGGGGTTAGGTGTGATAGTAATAATTAGAGTAATATATAACATAGTATATAATAATAATAATAGGCTTTAATTAATAATAATCATAATAATAGATAATAGATAATGAGAAGGAGATAATAGAATATGTATTAAATCACTTAATTTAATATTTATATTAATGAATTAATTTAATAATTTAAGCTGTTATCAGTATAGTTGAGTTTAGTATGTTGCAGCTAGTGTAGTAGTAGTGAGTGTTAGTTAGGTAAGTGGTCGTTGTTATGTTTCGTATAGGTGGGGTATATTTCGAGAGTCTGTAGTGCCAGTAGTTTATGTCGAGTTGATTAATATATTTAGATGGATTCGTTGAGTAGGTAGTGAGCGCGTTATTAGTAGTTAGTGAGTAGTAGTAGTGAGTTTGTTAGTGGAGTCAGTTGGTAGTTACTGTAGTGAGGAAGTAGTTATTAGTGATTATAGTGAGGACGTAGTGTGAATAGTAGTTTCAGTAGTAAAGTAGCTAGTAATTTTGTTGGTCGTAGTAGTAGTTAATTGTTGTCGGGTTAGTATAAGTAGTAGTTGTAGTAGTAGTAGTTAGTAGTAGTAGTGTAGTAGTAGTGTAGGGTTAAAGTAGTAGTAGTCCAGTAGTAGTATATGCTAGGTAGTATGATATTATATATATGGACTATATATTCATAGTATAAATAATAGTATGAGTAGTATATATATATATAGTTAGTAATATATAGTAATATATACTTAGTATATATATATATTAATAGTAATATATATATATTTATATTACCTATATATAGTAATATATATATAATATATTATACTTTAATACAAGGTTTTATCTCTCTTTCATTTTTACAAATCAAATTAATTTCGATGTGCCTTTAGGCTAAAGATTAAATCGATGACAAAACTAATCCCACGCACGAAACCTAAAGGTAGCTTTATAATACCTTTTTCTTCAAGCCTCATTAAATTTCCTTCGATCTAATCTTTACCCTAGAGGTACATCGAGGCATGGGGAAATTGACCATTTTTTGCATTTATTTCGTATTTTAATGTTCAAATAGCCATTGGACCAGTTTCGAATCCTTCTCAAGACAAAAGATTTTTATATAAACATTTAAAAACAGGTAGGCTATCAGGCCGCTTCAGCGAGGCCATATAAGCTAAGGTCTCTTGACCATGGCCGAAATGAAGCTGCCGTGAGGAAGAGGTTCGTATCCTATCCTCTCCCTAATTTTACTCTTAGCGTAAAGGGGGTATGAAGAGAATGGGGGAGTAGGGGTAGATAAACTCCCACTCCTCAATGACGTTTCCATTGCAAAGCTTCCGAAATTTTTTTCTGATATAGCTTTAATATCTATCTTTCGTTGTAACTGCGCTACGGTGATATTCAGTTTTTCCGTGTTTTCTGAAGGATTGCCAAGTTTTCTCTTTTGGTATGGCTTACTTACAAATGTCTCAATCTTTTAATGACTTCCTTTGCCAGCTTCCTCGATGTTCAGAAACAATACACATGTAGCACAATACACTCCTTTTTCTTTTTAAGAGTAAGCTAGCCATCTGAAATTTTTCAACCACTCAGACTGAAAATGTCTGTAGAATTTTAGGGTTTCTTCAGAATTAAATTTGTGACTTTTTGTGGGCCTCCAAATGGAATCGCAAACCTCAATTTTTTGGTTATTGTTAAGTTTTTTACATACCTACTCTGCTATATCATTGGTAAAGGTAATTGAAGAAGATTGTAAGGAATCTTGT
>JABUQX010025831.1:5000-7500 GCA_015478945.1 Trachelipus rathkii
TATATATATAAACTATATATATATATAATTATATATATATTATATATATATATTATATATATATATTTTAATTCAATTCAAGCGTAAGAATCGCATGCGGCATCCGCATTCCGCATCCTCATCTACAGTAAGATACATCGCATCCGATTCTCGATCTCATCATTTGTTAAATCCGATCCGCATCCATCGCACACAGTCAAATTTGACATCGCGGTCCATACTAATACGAGGCATAATATATATGGGTAAGACTAATCCATTTCTCCCCACAAATATTTACATATTAAAGATATAACAAATATCTGAAAAGAAACAGAAGAGGATAGAAAAAAATGAGAAAAAGAACAATAAAATTAAGAAACAGAGGAACAAGATATCGGGTAATTGTTAGATCTTTCTATTGCTTTCTCATTTCCATAATCGCTTATGATCGACTTAAAGGCCGCATTCTAATTAGACGAGAAGGTTGTTTTGAGTTAGAGCAGCAAACCTGTTCAAGATTTCTCCATGAAAACGCGAGAATAGACAGAAATTTTGAACATTTCCCAGCGTTTCCTGCTGTGAAAAGTGCATCTTCCGTCAGGAAAATGTGTAATTGAATTAGGATTCAATGCTAAAATAGTAGCCATAATACTTTTAAAAGATTTAAAATCTTTAATTAGAAGGATAAATTAAAAAATTAATAAATTAATTTTGAAAATTTAATAAATAAAAAAATTACAAATGGAAAAATTTTGAATTTCAAGATTGAAGAAAATTTATAAATATCTCTAGATTCTTATACACCTATAATTTTTTATATTTTGTTATATAATATATATATAATTATTATATTATATATATATATATATATAATATATATATATATATATATAGTAATATAATATTATATATATATATAATATTATATTATATATATATATATTATTAATAATATAGTATATTTCTATATTATATTATATTAATTATATAATATATATTAATATATAAATATATATATATATATCTATATTTATATAATAATATATATAATATATATTTATATATAATATATAATATTTAGTTATATATAGTATATATTTTACAAGTGGAATCTAAAACAATAGACAATTGTTATTTCTTTAAAATATATTTTGTTTATAATATATATATTATATATATTACACATATATATATATATTTATATATATATATATATATAATATATATATACTAATATTATTATATATATATATTATATAATATATATATTATATATTATATATATATATATGATATATATATAATATATTATATTAATATATTATATATCTATATATATATAAAGGTAGATCTAAACATTTAAGTAAAAAAATTAATTAAAATTAAAAATAATACATTTTATATAATTTAAATAAAAAATTGGTTAATAAAAATTATTTAAAAAAAAATGTTTAAAAAATTAATTACAAATTTAAATAAGTTAGATATGTTATATAATATAGATATATATATTATTATATATATATATACTATATCTATATATAATATATAGTATATATATGATATATATATATATATAATATATATATAATGTAATATATATATATATATATATTTACGTAATAGCTGGATTTGTGTGGCTCACGCATTGCAACGCACCGACCGCACCGCAGAGCATCTGTGCGTCGCGAAATTTAATATATTTATAAATATATATAGTACTATATATTATATATATATTATATTTTTATAAATTAAATTTTAAAAAAATTAATAATAAAAATATATATATTATAATTAATATATATATATATATATATAGTATATATATATATTATATTATATAGAATCATGCAGACTCAGTCTTTAAATTTTAATTGAAAAGATAAAAATGAAATCTTGTCTAATAAAAGTCAAAGAATGAAAGTTATATTGATCGCAATACAATTCCGTTTGATATCTACTTATCGAGAGAGCTACGAGAAGGAATATTATTTGTACATTTCTTTTTTCCTGTTTAGTTTTGCAACTTTATGTATCATTTTCCCCCGTAGATGTTTTTATTTGAATTAACTTTCTTTGTGTCGGGCCATTGGTATTTCGTAAAATTTAAAAAATACATTTTTTTTTGTGCTTTATAATATTTAAATGTCTCTGCTCTCTTCGTCTTCTTCTGCTCTCTTCTCTCTCTCCTCTCCTCCTTCTCGTCATCTCTGATCTCGTCTCTCCTACTCGTCTCATCTCTTTCATCTGATATTTCCTGTCTGTTTTGATCTGGTCTATGTCTAGTATATTCCTGTCTTATGTCTGGTTTTTCTGTATGTCTATCGTCTATTGTTTGTCATCTGGTTTGTGGTGTCTTCTCTTTCTTTCAGTATAATATTAATTTTCTCTATATTATAAGTATAATTTAAAAAATTATTGTTTTAAATTTCGAAAATTCAATATAATTAGTTATAAGATAGGAACTGACACATTAAAAATTTTGACTCTTATAATAAATATAAGACGAGATAGT
>JABUQX010025831.1:12500-37962 GCA_015478945.1 Trachelipus rathkii
TAAACGGATTAAGAAGGAAGCTCGTTATAAAAAAGAGTTTATGATGGAACGAATCAATGTATAGGAGTACTGTGGTGGCGAGATTTGAAATACTTTGTTTAGAACGTAATTTCTAGGCTTACCTTCACGAGTCCGCCGAATCTTGATATGGACATAACTTGCATCAGAAAGATCTGATTCCGACTAAGTACCTTCAAAACTACTGTCGCGAGCACTACTATTCCTATCACCAAAACCATGAAAAGACCTCTGAAAAGAATCTTCAGAATCAAGATTAGGACCATCTACAATTTCGGAAATATTTTGATTTTGATTAAAAACCGGACTATCTTAACTCTAAGGGTTTGAAAAGAAAGAAAAAAAAAAAGACATCTTTTTGAAAAAAAAAATTTTAATTTTCCCATTTAGGGGGCAAACGAAAGGGGGGTTTTTTTTGGGGGGAATTTTTTTTATTAAAAAAATTTTCACCGAAGGTGGATTACTAAAATTCCTCGCGAATTTATGTGGAATACAGACATTTTCTTCATCAACTTCTTCTGTTGACGCATCTTCCACAACTTCATCATGACAATCAAAATGTACTTTCTTATTACTTTTATTATAACTAAAAGACTTACCTAACTTTTTAGACGTAGGTTCGACCATAACTGGTTCTGCAACCACCTTAAAATTGTCGCTGTGGACAGCTATCTCTCTACCAGTAGCTAAACACTGCAATATGAAACGATTTCTACCCAGGACCCCAATAACCCTGTAAGGTCCCTGCCATCGTTTATGTAATTTAGAAGGTAGGAGGTTTAACCGCTAAAATATAGACCCGATCTCCTACCTTGATATCTCTTTCCAAAGCTTTACCGTGTTGCCTTGATACAAACTTTTGAGTTTCCAACTCCAAATTTTCCTTTGCTATCTCTCGTATCAAATTAGTTCTTACACTTATATCTACTAACTGATCGTGTTCGACGAAATCTCTCTAAATTTAACGGAGAGACGTAGTTATCGTTACAGTCAATGACGGTAGACCGCTTATTGTAACATGAAGTGACGTAGTGCGCAATTTCCTATAGATTCATTGAAAGAGGATATTTTAAACATAATGAACAAAATTGTAAATAATTAGACAATCGTCTGCCCTTTTCCGTTTATGTAGTGCCCTAATGCATTTTCAATCTGTAGTTGTTCTTTCACATATAGATCGCTAGTTGGACTCCTCACGTTCTGATCTCTAAAACTTAGAAATCTTCATAATTTACAAAAGTGCTTAAAAACACGATATATATCACTTCCATATGATACTAAATACTAGGGCACTATGTCTTACTATAACGGATGTAATAACGCATTGGCCAATGTCGTATACATTTAGAAGTATACCACAATATTTCAACATACCTTTTTACGAAATCTTTAAATATAAAATATATTTTATGCACCAAAACTTCCAAGTCGGAATGGGCCGATAATGTCAGTATGTACACGTGAAAACGGAGCATAAGCAAGTGGGTACTTAAATATGGGTGCTCTATGTGGAATATTTCCCTTTACTTTCAAACATGAAGAACAATCTTTACAAAACTGGTATACTCTTTTTGTCATACCTGGAAAAATATATCTCTCTTTAATCTTCTTCTCCGTCCTTATATGACTCATGTGTCCTGATCCCAAGGAACAATGACCAATATTCAACACAGTATATATTAAAGAATCAGGTATTCGATGAGATACTTTTGCTCATTAGTTACATAATACAATATACCCTTAACATAAGCGTGCGGAAAACTGTGAACACCACCATTCTCTTTAACAAAATTTAATATAGGAATCAACCTAGGACACTTTTCCTGTTCCGCCTTAATTACATCGGAAGTTAAATTAAACAACTGAGTGTTCGGATATATAACATCAATACGTGAAATAAAAGAAACTGGAACATAGTTAGGAGGATTTCTCGACAAAAAATCAGCACAACATTCTTTTTCTTCTACATTAGAATTTTCAGGTTCAAAAAGCTTAACCTTACGCTCCATCTGTGCTAATTTATGTGATCAAATCTTTATTCTTAATATACTACCAAAGCTGACGATAGTATAAATACGTATTTATAACCAAATATAGTTTTCTGAACCTCGTTAAACCACGTTATGGCCAAGGCTTCTAGTCAATTGTACTATATTCTTTTAGACTACTTCAAAGTGCGAGAAAAGCGAAAGAAATTGGACGAATGACTTCATCAATCCGTTCTGAGAACGATGTAGCCATAGCTCGAATGTACTAGATCTGTTTGTAAAATGAATCTTAGTAAAATCAGGAACTTTAGCAAGGGGATCGGATAATCATTTTTTTTGCTTTAGCGTATAAAACGCTCGTTGCATGCTTGCCAAGAAAGAACGGTACACGCTTAGCGAAATTAAAGGTTCTAGGCTTGTGCAGAGACACTAAGTTCGGAAGCAGTGGACGGTAAAACGAAACAAAACCTACGAAAGAACGAGCAGACGTTACGTCTGTCGGTACTGAAAAAGACTTCAAAGCATTAATCTTAGTCGGATCTGCCGACAACCCTTTTGAACTTATTTGAAAACCAAGGTACACAAGTGACCTTTTGAAGAAATTTGCCTTTTCGAGTTTCACCTTTAATTTAGCTCTTTTTAAAGCGTCGAAAACTAATCCCAAACTGTCATAATGTGACTTAATATCAGTAGAAAACACGATTATATCGTCTAGGTAAACTAAGGCATGAATCCCTAAGAGATGAGACAAAGCTAACTCCATGACCCGGCAAAAAACGTTAGCGGCTGTTCGCACTCCCATTGGTAAGCGAACTGGTTCAAAATGACCTCGTTGAGACGAGAAAGCTAAATATGGGCGGCTTTCAGGAGCCACGCCCACCCCGTAGTAACCTGTGATAAGATCCAAAGATGAGAACACAGAAGAATTTCCTAACTTGGACAATGTAGACTCGATGTGGGGCACGGGAAACTGCACCGGTACCACATATTTATTCAATTTCCTATAGTCCAATACAACTCTAGGACGCGGATTATCTTTCTTAGGTATAATAAGAAGAGGAGAGTTATGCGGTGAGTCTGAAGGTACAATGTATCCCTTCATTAAACAATCATCAATCCAGCTGTCAATATCTTGCTGGTAGCGATGAGGCATATTGTAATTAGCAGTATAAATATATCTCGGGGCATCCGATGTAAGCTCTAGCTTGAACTCACTTAGCGGACAAACATCTACTCTATCATTACTAAGAGCTATCGCTTCTTTATTTGTTATAAGAAAATCCAGAATTTGTTTCCTTTGCGTGGGGTCTTGTAAACACAATCGTATATTATATATTATTCCTGTAACTTACTGAAGTCTTCATCCGATAAACCTTGGCATCAATCTTATTATATTTGATTTCGTAACTACGAAAAGAAATAGAGACTTGCAGCTCGTAATAACAACTTTTTTATCTAAAACAATTGTGGACGGGCTGTAATTGATACACTTTATTACAATAGTGCCATCGTGCACTGTGCTAAGTACGTTAGCAAACATAATATTTGACAAAATTTCTCTCAGAAACAATATAAGAATTCTCGGGAGGCTTCGTCCCGGCTTTTGATTTAACATCCACAGATAAAAGATATGTAGAATAGGGCTCAAATTTCATTGAGTTAGGAAGCAGAAGTTCATAAATTTCGTCGTCTGAAATTACGACTTCGTGATGGAAAGTTTCACTTTCGAAATTAATGTGGTTAGTTTGAAAACCAAAATTGACAGATTCGGTATCTGGACCACCGATTTCTGTTGAAGAATTATCATATAACAAAGAATCAAAACTAGGTTTGACATCACTGATTAAAGGATGATGAACGTGTAACGGAATATTAACGTAACTATTTTTATCTTTCATAATTATACAACCATTATGAAAATCTAAAGCAATAAGAAGACTCGAAATAATATCTGAACCTAACAATAAAGAACCATTGAAACAACATTGTTGATTAACAATGACAAAGAAAACATTAAATAACCTATTATTTAGAAGCATCTGAAGTTTTATACGACCTAAAACATTCCCCGATATAGACTTAAGCACTATGTTAGTCTCATTAATTTTACAGGATAAATTCCTTGTATCTCTTACCCTAACCGCTCCTAATTAAACTGACTGGAAACCCGCCATCGATATAGCCGAAAATTTTTTAAATAAACTCGTATTCAATAGTTAACTCACTTAAGGAAGTAGTTTTTTACCTATCAGGATTTTCTTCCACTCGAAATACGTTCGTGGAAAGCGAATTTTTAACCTTGAAATAAAATCAACCTCAATAGGGCTTATTACGGCATCTTGAGGTGCCAGATCCGTAACCCTTTTCAAAAATTTCCTTCGTAAAAAGACCTCTCATGCGATTGTTTCGCTGGGCGGTACTCGAAATTATTATAAAAATTTGGCGCATGGCGCGTATTCATAGTGCGGTTATTTCGTTCAACCTGCAGAAAATTCGAACTTTTATCGTGAAATTTATCTTCACGGACTCTATAATTGACATTAATACTACTTACATTTGAATATGAGAAGTGATTTGGGTCCATTGCATTGACCTGGGACACGTGATGGCGTTCATTATTTTGGAACGAACTCGGAGACTGATACTTAACTATTCTATCTCCATGAGTTTGAGGGGAGTTTCTACCCGAAAATACCTGCCTATTCTGGACATTAGTATTATATTTATTACCTTTAGGATGCATAATTGACGAATCTTGACAAAAATTTACATGTGAATGCTGATTACGGCCGCTCTGACCTTGTGTAAAACCCTGTCTAGGACTCTTAGAAAATGAAGAATTGGAACGAACATTATTCCTACTTTGAGAATATTTCTCTAATTCAGAAGGTGTGATTACCTTAATACGATTTAAACTCTGAGAAGAATGAGGATTCCAAACTGTGTTTTGGCATCTCCTCTGCGAGCCACGTATATGTTTTTGGAAACATAGAGAGCAAAAAGGTCCGTATATACATTGAGAAGTATGGTGACCTACCCTTTCACACGTTTTGCAAAATACATTACTCCGAGTATCTTGACGTCTCGGAGTCGGAGACTGAGGTTTAGAAAAAGAATATGCAACATTTTTAGGTTGAGTTTTCAACTTAGGAGAACGATGAAGAAAAGGATCAACTTGATTCCTTTCGTGTTGAGCTGTGTAAACAGGAATAGCATTATTAAAATTAGATGTCTTCCCCGAAGACGATGCAACCTTACCACTGTTAATAACTTGGCTCTTTTTTAGATAGCTTTGTATCTGTTGCGGTATCGAATTAGAAATGGAGAATTCCTCATTCAGAATCCTCTGGAACTGCGGTATAATATTAATAACAAAAATGACGAAAAATAACAACAGTCACATTAATAATAGAGTAAAATCCACACCATGTAACATCGACGACGAATCTAGCAAACTAACTGTAAATCCCTTTGAACTCTGTAAGAGTACTTCAGGGATTGATTGTGATAGCAGTTCCGATCTTCACGTCAATAAAATCAATTTATAAAGCCATCGAAAAGAAGCTTCTTAGAATTATATGTGGTCCCAGGCATAATATGAAAATCAAGTCTTGAACTTGAGAAGCCCAAGAAGTGTAGCTGATACTAATTTGTTGGGGGTAGATAAAATAAGCGCTGATGGAAGTTACAATTAACCTCTTGTGAAGAAAAAGGAGACCGGGTATCAAGCCCTCAAGGTTTCTCAGAATCCTTGCCTGATTCTTCGTCGGCAAATAAAGTTCAATATCAGCGAACCACAAATGTTATGACTCGGCTACCCGCCGAACAGTCCTGTCATATGTAGCCTATTGAATAAATCGATCGTTTGGGCACGTGAATGCGTCAACTCTGTCAATATTTAATGTAGGCTACATAAGTTCGGAATTCATGAAACACCTAGAAGAGAAATATCGTAACATATTACGTACGTGCTGTTGCATAGTTTGCCCAACCACTAGTGGGTGGAACGTCCTTTGTTAGCCGTCGTTGAAAACACCGGTATCCTCCTCCTTATCGAGAAGGTATGTAAAAACAATATGAAACAACTGTTAAAAGAGGGGATAATAAAATTAGGACAACGGACAAAAAAGTTGACAGAAAAATAACGACGTACACAAGAAAACTAAATAATTCACAAACAGACACAAAAAAAATAGACGAATATGCACAAAACAACGACTCATCAAAATGAAGAAAAACTTCAAAATAGACAAAACCGAGGACAAACGAAGGTTTTATGTTACGACACCACCATAAACAAAAAAAAAATAAACCAAATTTAATAACAAGACAACCGAGTTGCGGGGATTTATCTCTTCCAAACAATTGCTCCCGGACTATCCTTCACAAATCGATCTTGGAATGTTTAATAACCTCCGAGGACAATTCAGCCTGCATCATTTTAACAGAGATTTCAATTTGAAATCCTACATAAAATTTTAGAAAAAAAAAAATATCGAGAAGAACAAAAACTGTTACCTAGTAATAGAATAATAAATTGCTTTGCATGAGTTTGCCTTACCTCCCTCATTGAGTGAGACTCTCCTCAATAAAATTTTTCTTCTATAACTTTTATTTGTAAATTCTTTGATCAGCGATTTGCAAGAAGTCATGCTTTTCATCCAAAATTTGACAGATTGTTGTTCCTTTTCTTTCTTCATTAATTATTCATATTTTCCTAAATATGGACACAAAATATTGTTAATATATCAAAAAATAGTATGAATATATATTATATAATAATATATATATTATATTAATATAATGATATATATATATATATATATAATATAGTATATATATATATATAATATAATATAATTATATATATATTAGAGAATTTAATTATTATATTATATACTATATGAAGAATTCAACAGCTGAGAGATCAATCGGCACATATCAGGAATGTATATATGTATCGGTTTCCAGGGTACTGGGCTGGCCTTTACGTGCGATTAAAATAATTCTAGTTCCAGCAAAGAAAGAAAAAATCGAACAAATTTCACTCACGGCTCGGTCATCGTGAAATAATGTGATAAAACCTGTTATACATGCGGATAGGATCCACAAGAAAAAAAAATACCATCACAGCGCAGTCTCTCCAACCATTCTTTTCTCTATCATCTAGAGCGAACAGAAATGATGTGCGTCGAGACAGTTGAATTTTTGCTCTATTACGTCATATATCGGATAGATATCAATTATAGACCTACTGACTAGCGTTTTTTCTTTTTCTTAAAAATAAAGCCCCTAACTAACTTTTTCTCTCCTGTAAATTATTTGGTGAGAACTTCGCAGAAAATCGAACTGTAATTCCTGATTGATGGGTCGGTGCGTGAGTGAAGACTTTGTAACAATCATTCTATTATCTGTACGAGCGCCTCAGCACGACAATTTTACTCTCCGTAGAACACAAACTTTTATTCCTCCGACAAAGAAAGCTATCAGACCGACAAACATTTCACAAACAACAATTAACGGGCACCAAAGATATATCATTCATAACTGTTATAAAAAGAGAAGACAAAATAATAATAATAATAATATATAATATTATTTATTACTATTATTAATAATATATTAATTTTAATCAAATAAATTAAGTAAATAAACATATTAAACTATTAGGGATGGTAATAGGGCCTTGAAATAAAAAAGAGACAAAAAAAAATCTTTTAAAGCAAAGTTCATTATAGCACTGAATACTGCACAAGAAAAATCCCGTTATTAAAAGAATCCTTTACCGTTAGTTCAACTTTTAACAAAACACTCAGTCTGTGAAATGTCCATGAACCTTGATAAGCCTCGAACATGGAATATTTAAACATATGATGGTTGCGCAGTAAGAATATATATTACAGTTGTATTGCAAAGGCAAGAAAAAAAAAATATATTATATATCTTATATATATATATATATAATAATAATATATATACTATATTATATAGTATATATATATATATTATATATATTATATTATATATATATATATATAAATATAGCTAAAACTTTTAAAAAGAAGCTTCAACTTTCTTGAGAAAATTAATGAAAGTATATTAGTATAAGAATAAAAAAAAAACAAAATTTTTCTTAGAACATATACTAGAAAACGGAGCCGTTGTGACGGTGGCTACTTCACAATGGTTTCTATACGCGGTCGACACATAGTTAAGTAGATGCGCGCATCCATATATCCATAGCTAAATAAGCTTACAAGAATTTAAGATCCTGATAAATTCCTAAAGACAAACATACTAGAGGATCAGTTGTAGTTACTATACATATATTTTTAAAATACCATTTTTTTTTTTTTTTTATATTTTTTTTTATTTTACTATCACAATTAAAAAGGAACAAAAAAAATGTAAATGTACACCGTAACTTATCAATATTTTTACAAAATATACCGTAAATGAGATCCCCCTAAACAAAACTTGCATTGCGTATGAATGAGGAGAAATTTGCCGTCGCGCAAAAATGGTCCATCTTCTTGATGACCAAGATGCTTCCAAAAATTAATCAAAAATAGGAGTATGACCTCAGTTTTGAAGTAGAATTAAAAACACTTCGTCAGAATCATCTCCAAAGAACTTGAAAAATATCTTGCTCAAAGCATGTTATAATATTTAATCAGGGTACTATCTTCTTCGTACCAACCAAATTTTTCTTTTTAATTTCTAAATAAATAATCAACAAAAGAGTAAATAAGAACCAAAATATCTTCCTGTCACCTGTCGAACATTTCTTTCGCAACGCCTTTTTACCTTCCCAGACCTGGGTTTTACTCTAAATCTTGAATGACCGTCTTTGACCAATGGTTAGCATCTAAATTCGCCCTTAGAAGTGCAAAGTAAATATGGTCTTTTTTATTTTTATATTAGATTCAATCATTGAAAGGATGTTGGCAATAAAAGAATGATGTTAACATAAACGCTAGGATACAGAAACGAAGTTATCTTACTATTACTTTTTAACTTTATACCATTTTAATAAATAATAGTAATATAATTATTTTCATATTTCCGTATTTTCTTTTATCCACAAAATCTCTATAATAAATGTTCATGAAAAAATACCTGTTTTATATATCCTTTTCATAACTATTCACAGTTTAATATAAGATATTCTTTGATCAGTAAAGCCTGGTCATAAATATTCTTAAATAAAAATCCTTTCATATTAAATAAAAATCTCTTAAGTCACATATCAAGTTTCGTTCTTTAAACATGATAAATAGTATTCTCAAAAGTCAATTATAATTATGAAGTAAACATCTTCATTGGGTTTTAATAGAGCGTAGCGGAGTGTAGAAACCTTCAAAAGCAAACGATTATCGGGCACTAAGTTTTCCAGGGTAAGTATCATTCAAAGATAAGCTAATAGAAGCTTACTTGGAATAATTTATAAATCATCTTTTGTACACTTGTGAACAAATAAGGCATTTACAAAATGGATCAACGGCTCATACATGGATGCAAAAATATAATATATAATCTAACCTCTTGTTTAGAACGACAAGTACGTAAATTTCCCCAAAAATTATAGTAACCCCTAACTATGGTACATGCTATTCATGCAGCAGAGCTTTGTATGCAGTAGAAATCCTCAACATAGAGCAAAATATAATATGGCCTATTTTTACAGAATTTTCTTCCCCAAAAATCTTTTGTCAAAATCATTTAAAAAATAAGTTTACTGTCACTTTTAGGAAATATAAACACAGTTAATGATAACACAGTATCATTACATTCTCTACATGTTTTTAATAATATAAATACAGCGCATCACCCTTAGTAAGCACTTCGCTACTCATCACCGATCCATCCAGCTCTAACTCTCAAGACTACACTTTGTCATCTCCAATTTCTGCTCTGAGCCAATCTCGTCTCAATCCTCACGTTGGGAACTTAAACATCTTGATCGAATTATGTCTTTTAAGATTTAACAAACCTCATAATATGCTTCCCTAACATGTTTTTTAAATAACACAAATCCACCATACGCCCTAAAAGTTATGGTAAACGAAGGTCTCCCCGTCCTCCCGAAAAAGTATGGAATAAATTTATCATAATATGACTTTCTCTACTTCACTAACGTAATGTGGATATTACAGCACCTCTATTATTTAATCAAAACTAAGACAATTACTCCTAAAATCAGTTTGAAAACTGATTGACCTATCCTACATTAACACATATAAAATAATACAATAAAAAGAAAACAACCCTCCTCTCTTCAAACATCAAATGAAAGTCCTTCCCTCCATAATCGCATTTTCATATTCGTCCTTTGCCTTTTGCATTTTGAATGTACTTAATATAAACAAATACAATTACATAATTAACATTAACGGCTACACTTCCAAATCCACTTGTCAGAGATATATGTCTTTCTCTTTGTATATATATCATTCCCTTGGAAACGGCGATGAGAGAAAAAGTAAATATAAAAACAACACAAAACAGCACGGATCATTACCTATAGTGCAAAAGAACTATGAACGGATAACGATACATGAAGCTCGTATCAATAAAGAGGTTATCATCGGAACGTATCACTGTAATGGATGATAACTCTGTGCGCAGATTCTGATAACCTTCTTGTTGAGATAAACGTCAATATTTCTAAGGTGCATACTTTCACGTAGGTCCCTCCCGAATTATTTGATAGGCAAATGAAACATTGCATCGAAAAGATTAGGATTTCGACTTAGAACATTCAATAACTACTGTCTTGCGAGCACTAGTCTATTCCATCACCAAATAACCATGAAAGACCGACTTATTTTAATAAAAGTTAGCAGTATGAAAAATTCAAGGATATTCTACATATATTCGGCAAATATTTTTTGATTTCGTTCATAAAAACTGAAGTCTATAATCTCTCCTACAGGAGGATCTATGAAACAGACACTGATTATTGCTTTGACATCTACTTCATCCGAGAAAGGTGGACTCTCCATAACACATTCGTCGGCGACATGTTTATGACCTGGAGCATAATCAGACATTTCTCATCCAACGTCTGTTCTTTGACAGCATCTTGTCACAAAACTTCAATAACATCGACAATGCAAATAGATACTGCTTCTGTTCCTAGGGTGTGCATAATTGAACTAAATATTATTTCCCTCACCTCTTTTTAGACTGGTAGGATTGACAACGAATAACTTGGTTTCTGTCAACGTACCCATTTATAGAAATGATCGCTCGAGGACAGCTATCTCTCAATCCCATTTAGGCTAAAAACTGCGCGGATATTATTACGGATTCTACCAACAGGGAACCCCATAACCCTGTAGGCGGTCCCTGCCCATCGGTTAGGTATTATATAGTGTAATCTTAGGAGGTTCATAACCGCCTAAAATATAGACCTCACGGATCTTCCTACCCTTATAATCTCTTTCACAAAGCTTTTACGTGTTGCCTTGAATACAAACTTTTGAGTTTTCCTAATAACAATAAATTTTCCTTTGCTATCTCTCGTATCAACATTATTCTTCAACCACCTATACTCCGTTACTAACCTGATCGTGGTTCGGACGAAAATCATTACTCTACCAATTTACAATACCGAGATATACGTTAGTTACCCTACACTCATGAAACGGTAGGCGTGTCTTTTTGAATAGCCATGGTACTAGTGTGCACTTCCCTTATTAAGATTCATTGACAAAGTCGCTATTTAACTAACTGAACAAAATGGGTAACATTAATTAAACACAGTCGTCTCCCTTTCCTTTTGTAGTGCTACAGGTAATTTTCAAATCTGAGAGTTGGATATATAATCGGTAATTGCTCAAGGTATCTCCTACCACGCTGATGGCAGTGCTACGAATACAGCCGTGCTGTACAAGGTGTGGAAAAAAAGCAGCGTGCATATATTCACGCACCTCCATACTGATAACCAAAATAACTAGGCGCAAGCTAATGGTTTACTATATACTGCGATGTATAGTAACGCAATTGGCGATGTTGTATACCTACTTCTAGAAGGTATATTCCCTACAAATTGCAAACAACCTGGTTTAACTTGAGATCCTTGAATATTATAAATAAATATTTAGAGTCGCCAGATAACTTTAACAAGTCGGGCAATTGGGCCTATAATGTCAAGTATAGTAGACACGTTGAAAAAACGGAGCATAATAGCAATGTGGGGTATATAAGATCATGGGAATTCTCCTATGATGGAATCATTTCCTTTTCTTTTCACAAACATGAGAGTACAACCTAGTCTCTTACAAAACCTTAGTATATCGTCTTTTGGTCATCATTCCATGGAAAATTATCCGTCTCTTTAATTTTCTTCTCTCCGTCCTATATCGACTCATAATGATCCTGATCCCAAGGAACATATGACCAACTATTCAACACAGTTATATTTATTAAAGATCATTAACTCAATCATATATCTTTTGCTCATTATTATCAATAATACTATATACCCTTCATTAAGCGTGTGCGGAAAGACTGTGATACAACGACCATAACTCTTTAACAAAATTTAATAATAAGTGGAATCAACCTAGTGACATTTTCATCCGTGTTTCAGTCCCGTATATCTGACATTCTCGCTGAGAGTTAAAGTTAAAACAAATAACTTTCAGTGTTCGGATTATACATACATCAATTTTGCGTGACCAATAGAAATAAACTGGAACATAGCTAGAAGGATTCTGTCTCGACACAAAAGTCAGACACAGAACCATGTCTCTTTTCCTTCTACATTAATAGAATTTTCAGGTTTCAAAAGAATTAACCTTACAAGCCCACACGTGCTAATTCATATGTGATAAATTCTTTATTACTAAAATAATAGACCTACCAAAGGCTGATGATCAGTAAAAATACGTATTTATTATTACCTCGAATATAGATATTTCTCTGACCTCGTATAATTACGAGGCCTTACTGTGTATGGCTGGTCGTTGCGCAAGACTTCTAGGTCAATGTGTAACTATAGTTCGTTTCAGACTTACTCAATGTAGTGCGAGAAAGCGAAAGAAATTGGAGGCGAAATGTTCGCCGGCTTATCTGGAGTTCCTTCTGCGTACAGATAGTAGCCCCTAGCCCGGGAGCTTTACTATGCAATCTTGTTGTACAATGAATATTCGCTTTAAGTTAATTATGCAGGAAAACTTTTATGACAAGTCGATTCGATATATTAATTTATTGCTTTATTGCGTACCAAGACGCTCGTTGCTGGCATCTTGCGACCGCTCCTAAAGAGAGACGGTGACAACCCTTACTAAATAAATGACGTTATACGCTGTGCCACATAGAACACTAAATTCCTGGTGAGATCCACATGGAACGGTAAAAAACGAAACAGGAAGCCCTTTACTAAAAGAATTCGCATCAGCGTTACGTCTTTCGGTGACTTCTTGGGAAAAGAGACTTCAAAGCATTAATCTTGGTCGGATCTGCGTACAACTGCCTTTTTTATTACATTATTTTGAAAATACCTAATGGTACGACAATACCGTTTGAAAAGAAATTTGCCTTTTCATTTTCACCTTTAATTTAGTCTTCTTTTTTATAGCGTCGTAAACTGATTCCCATACTGTCATTATTGTTTTTATGTACTTAATGAATTCAGTAAGATAACACGATATATCATCGTTTCTATTTTATTTTAGACCCGTATAGTTCCTATATTCTCCAAGAGATTAGAAATAAGCTATAACTACCATGACACCCGTGTTGCCGATAAGGAAACTTTAGCGGTCAAGTTTGCAATCTACCCTATTGGTTTAATTCGAAACTGGTGTCAATAATTGACCTCGTTGAGCTTATCGGAGAAGAGTCTAAATATGGCTTGTGGCTGTTTCAGCGAGCTCACGCACACTTCCCGTATGTAAGCTGTTGAGAGAGTATTCCAAGATGTAGACACCACAGGAAGAATTTGCCCTTGAACTGGTGCGATCAATGTAGATTCGTTCGATGTGGGCACGTGGGAACACCTGCATGCGCTTGTACTCTGCTTTTGTTGTTTTTTTGTTCTATCTAGATGGTTAGTTCTGCAATTCTCTATATTCGCATATAAATCAACTCGTAGGACGCGTATTTTATCTGTGTCCTTAGTATTGATGGGGATAGTTATTTTAGTGTTATAGAGTAGAAGTTATTGCGGGGAAGGTCTGAAGTACAATTGTATCACCTTATTACAATCTATTTCATATTCCACTGTCAATAGCTTTGCTGGGTTAAGCATGATGAGCATTATTGTATGATTAGCAGTCATGATAAAGGATATCTCGGATCCGTGTATTTTCTCTAGCTTGAACTCACTTAACGGATCATAACATCTACTCGTAATCACTGTACTGGGACATACTATCGCTTTCTTATATGTGCGTCTATAGTGTTCGGGAAAAATCCAAATTTTGTTCCATTTGCGTTGTGGGTCTGTAACGACCACCAAGGAGTCTTTCTAAGACTAGATCAGGGGATAAATCATCCCTGTAATTTCATTGCGGACGAGAGTTCTCATTCCGAGATAAGGATCCTTCGTAGCCATCAAGTCCTTATTTACTAATAGTGATTTCGTAATCTACGCAAGAGAGGAAACGAGTAACTTGTCCTCTGAAATAATCCAACATGTTATTTCTAAAACAAGTTGTGACGAACTTTGTAATTCGAATCGTTTTATAGACGATTAGGTGTCCGACTGTCTACTGTGCAAGTACGTTAGCTATAACAGATGTAGTGACAGAGTTTTTCTCGACAACACAATATTATGAGAATTTCCTCTGGAGCTTTCTTGTTTCGGCCCCTGTGCTTCTCACTCGGTGATTTAACTATCAACAAGATAAATCGAATAATGTAAATTATATGGCTTGAAATTGTTTACTTCTTCTGAGATACCCGGAATCAGAGAGTTCGGTAAGACGCTTCGTCCATTCTGAAATTTACCTCTGACGCGCGTTGTTTGTTGGCGTCGTGACTGGAAATTTGCACTTTCGAAATAATTGTTAAGGTTGTAGAATACGCAGGAAGATGACAGATTCGTAGTCTGACCACCGCCACTCTCTGTGAAGAGTGTAGTCTATATTAACAGAGATCAAAAACTAGTTGACATCGCTAATTCAGAAGGATAATAAAGTGTAACTGTATAATAATAACGTAACCATGTTTGTGTTCTCTTTCATAAATTACTACACTCATTCATGTAAATATAAAGCAACTAGGAAGACCCAGAACTAGCAGACATCATGAAAAACCACGTTTCCAAGATTCATTAGACAGCATTGCTATTGCATTAATCTAATGCTTACCAATAGACAAGAATAAAACATTAACTCAAACAACCTTCACCTTTAATTCTCAGCCTAAGTATCTGCAAATATATTTCATAACGACCCTAACACATTCAGACTATCCCCACATTCCCCCGATCAATAAGACTTAAGCATATGTAGTGAACTCATCCTAACACTTTACGGAAACATTTTTCTATGTATCACTCTTTACTCAACCCCCAGCCCTTCCCATCCCTAAATTACAACATGACAACTGCAAGCCACCCCGCTCAGCTCGATCATCACGCCGCCTCTCAATTTTCTCTCCTAATACATCAGTATCTCAACAGTCTACCACACTCCACCTTAAGGCAAAGTAAGCCTCTCATTACCTATCCAAGATTTTTTACTTACCACCTAGCAACATACCCGACCTTCGTCGGATGCGAGAGCGAATTTCTTATAACCTTGAATTGAATACAAATTCAGACCTCAACTAGGGCTTTTCACTTAGCACCCGCAATCGCTCAGCAGGGTCCACAACTTACCCAGTAACCACCTTGGTCAAGAAATTTTCCCATAATAAAAAGACCTTCTCATTTTTGCAGATTGGTATTCAGCTGCAGAGTAACTACCGAAATTATATACAAAATTGACGTCTGCCATGGCGCGTAGTTCCTTATTAAGAGGCGTGCTAATCATTTTACGTATCCACACACCAATCCCGCACGAAATTCCAGATCAGTCTTATTTTATCAAGCTTTTGAATAACTTTATCATTCACACCGGACTCTATTAATTGCACATCTCAAATCCTACTACTTAACCCATTCGCCGATGAATAATCGAGAATGTGATTAGGTCCATTGCCCTGCCACCAATTCGGACCATCGCTATGGTCGTTCATCCTATTTTCAGGAACGAACTAGCGGCACACCCGATACTTAACTACTTGCTGGGGCGCATGAGCTGGTGAGGATTCTACCCCGAATAATTACCTGCCTATTCTGACCATATAAGTCTTTCAACCATCAACCCACCTTACCTTTGAGACATTCACAAGGTTAATTGACGCAATCATAGCACCACCACCACACACTCCTCCTCAAACACATGTGAACTGATGTCTCCTCAACCGGCCGCCATACTGATACCCTTGCGATAATTATTCAGCCCTCTCTAGACACTCCATAACAGATGAGAAGATATGAGGAACGCAACCAATTCATCTCTCCAGCTTGAGAATCATTCTCCTACTACATCGCATAAGGATGTGTGACCCGACACTAATACCGATGTTCAAACACACACTCTCGCAGAAGCACACCAAAGGATTCCGACCTGTATTTCTGCATCCTCATGCAGCACAGCAACTCTAGAGTCCTCGAGTGCTTAAGGACAGCAAGAGAGCAGCAACAACGGCATCAGCCGCTTAAATCAGCACGTGAGAGCTTAGTTGCTGATGTATCCTAATCCTTTCCTCTACACATCTTTGCTCAACCATAGCAGCTCTATCCCGACGTATCACTTGAAGCAATCGTTCAACTGCGCCAATCAGCGAAGAACTGAGCAGTTTAGAATAAAGAATATTCAACAGATTCCTCCTCACGTTGAGGTCGCTTTTCCACTTCTAAGGCAGAAACCATGCATAGAACACAGCAGACACTCCACACTGCTCTACATTCTCGTAGTTCAGCATCGCACTTGTGGTCCTAACCACAGGAACTACGTCAATATTAAGAATAGATAGTATTCCCGCAAGACGATGCATACTTACACATGTTAATTAACTTGGCTCTTTTTTAGATAGCTTTGGAATCTGTTGCGGTATCGAATTAGAAATGGAGAATTCCTCATTCAGAATCCTCTGGAATTGCGGCTTACTATGCGTAAATAATAAATTTCATAGATAGACAACTACGTTGTTCTGTGAGAAAAATCACTACCTTTAATTGTAGAGCATCGATCGAACGAATCTGAAATCAACTGTAATGACCTCTTTGAGACTCTTGTAAGTATTCTTCAGGCGAGTGAGGATGAGTAGTTCCATCTTCACGTTCAAAAAAATCTTGAATAAGCCTCGAAAGAGCTCTTTAGAAATTAAGTGGTTTCCAGGCCATAATGATTTAAATCTGCGTTCTTGCAACTGAGCGCAAAACCGTAGTCCTCGATGACAGATTTTGGTAGAGTTACAAATAAGGCGCGTGAAGACAGGACTCATTTTTGTGAGAAAGAAATCTGGGTTAAGCCGCTCTAGTTTATCAGATATTTGTGCTGATTCCTTCGTCGAGCTAAAATAAAGTTCAATAGCAGCGAACCAGCAAATTTAAGGACTCGGCCTTCCCGGCCATATCAGTCCGTCTACTTAGCCTATAAATCGGAATGTTGGAACCCTGAATGCGTTCACCCTGTCAATATTTAATTTGTAGGCCAGACATATTTCTGGAATTGAGACACTACGAAGATGGTAAAATATCCCTAGTGAAATACTTACTCGGGTTCTTTGCCTCACCACCACTATGTGGGTTGGAATGACTCCTTATTTATCGTCGTTTTAAAATAACATGACGGGTAATCTGCCTTCAAGTATCAGAAGCGATTTAAAAGAAAATGAGACACTTTATAAGAGATACCAAGAATAGCAGACCTTGGACAGAAGAAATGTTGACATTATAAAAATTATCGATCTTTAAAGTTAACATTAATAATTACGAACAATTATAAAAGTAAAAATTTTGTAACGGAATTAATGATTTCATAACTATTATTCAAACTTCTTTATTGAATAACTCAAAATATAAATATAAATAAAAAAACCAGACGAAAGTTTATTTTAGGAACAGGCTCAAACATCAACAAAAATATAACCCACATTTTTTTTATTACATATAGACCGCCGACTAACAGATGGCTTCTCTTCCAAATCAATTCTTCTTCGACATCTTTCACAAATCGTACCTTCAATTTGTTAGTAAACGCTCGAGTAGTACTGGCGAGTAACCTCTGAATTAGACAATATTTTCATTATGCACAGTAAAAAATTAAATATTAAAATAAACAAAATAATCGAAGAAAAAAAAAATAAATAAACGTAAATAAATATAAGAGTGCTTGCAGATAGTTGGTTCCGCTGTTACGGCGTACTTGGTAGTTTAGACTACTTCAGTATATGATTCTTCCTTAAATTCTTTTATTTCTGTAAGTTCTGTTTGAATAACAGCGATTATGCTAATGAAAGCCACTTTTCCATCCAAAATCTTAACAGGAGTGTGTTCTTTCTTTCTTCATATTCATGTTTTACCTTACGAACGCGAAAATACTATTTTAATTTATTTTTAAAAAATAGTATTGAAATATATATAATATAGTATCTTATATGCATCTAGCCATTACAATTACAATATTGTATACTTAATATATAATATATAGTATTAGTTATACTATATATATATTAAATTATATATAGATATATTATTATATTTTATATATATACTTTATTAAAGAATATTAAAACGAATTAGAATATAATTAATCAGAATTATATAGATAAGATCATATTGCCGGATATGGATGATGTGCGCGCTTATAATTATTTTCAGCAAAAGAAAGTTTAGCTCCAGGAAAACTTACTTAACTTTTTAGCGCTTTTTCTTCACGTGATCTCAAATCGTGATCAAAATACTGTTTACATAAATCCCACAAAAAAAAAAAATACACAACGCAGTCTATTTCCACATTCTTTATCTGTCTCTCTTCTCTATCGATCTATACACAAGAAACGATGCGTCGATAGAAAATCTATGCTGCAAGCTCAATATACAGGTTCCAGAAAATTAACCCTGCTACCTGTTTCTTTTCTAAAATAGCTCTACTTCCTTTTTACTTTTTCTGTACAAGTTCATTTTCGGTGAGAGTAACGTCCGCTCAGAAAATCGAACTGTTTAATTCCTTGTGTGAATGGGCGTGTGCTGATGTAGACTTTGTACCGAGAGAGCTATTTCTGTGACGCCCTCTATATATATATATACTGCGCACGAATAACTCTTTATCCTCCTCACTCACAGGAAAAATATTCAGACCCGACAAATTCACCAGATCGTTGTTGTTCGTTGTCGCTCACATACTTCAAACAAATACAGCACCATTATCATCTCATAAATGAATATAATAGGAAAACAACTAAAATAATTATTGAACATAATCATATATATTATACTGATTTTAGATAATTATATTAAATTTTAATCAAATTAAATAATAATAAACATATGACTTTGTTGCTTCTGTAATAGGCTTGAATAAAAAAGAGACAAAAAAAAATCTTTTTAAAGAAAGTCAAGTTTATAACTGGTAGATACTCGCACAAGAAAACCTCGTTATAAAATTCTCTTACCGTTTTTTCAACTTGTTATTTAACAATCTATCGCCAATGTTCCAGACTGTTAGATTATTTTAAAAGGATCATAACAAAAATATTTTACCATAAGTATTTTACAAAGTAAAGAAATATATTACAAAGTATTTAGCCGTTTCAATATCTATTAAAATGAAATTATTCATATATATTATGTTTTAATAATATATATATAATATTTATATTATTTGTCTATATCATATAATAATCTAGAGTGATCTCTTATTTTATAATTTTGGTATATATTAGTATATATATATCAATGAACTTTTGAAAATGAACTTCAACTTTCTTTGAGAAAATTATGAAAATATAGTTATGTTAAAATTCGAACACAAAATAAATTAAAATCTTGAACAAGGGAACAGAAAAACTGTGCCGTTGTAAGCGCTAATTTCGAATATCTTATCTGTTTAACCGTGGTCAACAATATTAAAGGATGCCGCGCCTACCAATCACAGTAAGTAAATACAGAATAAATAGACTATATGAATTTAAAGATAAATAATATGATAAATAAATTTATAAAATTACTATATAATATATTTTTAAATACCTTTTTTTTTTTTTTTTTTTTTTTTTTTTTTTACATACAGGGGAAAAATTAACAAAGTATAAAAAAATGTAAATGTCACCTACTTATCCAATATTTTTACTAAATATACCGTAAATGAGATCCCCTAAACAAAACATCTGCATTGCGACGTATATTAATGATAAATTTATTCTAGAATCAAGAAATTACGTCTTTTACTTTTTAATTTTTCCAAAATTAATTCCAAATAGATACAATTATGTATCATACTTTTTAACTGTTGATTGTGTATTCGGTGGCTTGAATTTAGAGATTTTGATTAGATGTATTTGTGTTTTGAGAGGGTTACTCTTTCTCGTACCAGAACCAGAGTTTTCTTTTTATATTTCTAATAAACTAATCGTTAACAAGAAGGAGTAATAGACCAAGATATCTGTCCTGTCCACCGTCGAACATTTTTCCCAACGCTCTTTTTACCTTCCAGCTGGGTGTGTGTACTTACTAATACTGAACTCGTTGTTTTGACCTTTATATGGCATTTCTATTTCGCGCTCTTTTAGTAAGTGCATATGTAGAATAATGTCTTTTTATTTTATATTTCAGATTCAATCATTGAAAGGATGTTTGGCAATAAAAGAATATGTTAACCATACAACGCTAGATATGAAACGAAGTTTCTTTACTACATTCTCTTCACTTTTTACTTTCGTAAAAATTAATGTAATATTAAAATATTATCATATTTCCCTATTGCTGTTTCTTCTGAAATCATAGATATCAATCTTGCATCCAAATCCTGATAAGCCTTTTCTCTTTTGACTTTTTTTTATATAAATACTATTATACAAATTTGAAATAATAGGGTGTTTGAAATGACCTATAAATAATGAAAATCTTTTTTCCGTTACTTAAAAAAAAAGTCTTCTGTAATAAAGTTAACAATATACAAAGTTTTCCCCTTTTTTAACAAATAACACCAGATTAAATATAGTAAAACTTTCAAATAGTTCCCCCCATAAATTTTGAAAAGAAACAAACCTTTCAAATGTTTTTTTTGAATAGAGGCCCCGTCGAAAGTGGGAAAGAACTTCCAGAAAAACAATAGATTAAATATGTGCCAACTAAGTTCTCTAAGGTGAAATAGAAATGGTTCCCAATGTTAAATAAAAGAACCGTTACACCCGGTAATAAATAAATTAATAAGTCTTTTTTTGTTTTCCGCTTGTTTTGTTTGAACAAATAAGGCCAATTTGGTAGAGATGTCAAGGCTTTCATACAGGAGCAAAGAAATTATTAATATAATAGATCTACTCTTCTTTGTGTAAAGACATACGACAACGTAAAAATTTTCCAAAAATATATGTCTAATAACTGGAATTACGCCCCTAATTGCAAGAGTGGCTAAGCAAAGCTTTTGTTTGCGTAGAAAATTCTCAAACATGAGGCAAAATAATATTAGAAAGCTGTTTTTAAAAAAGAATTTCGTATCAACAAAATTCCCCTTCTTTGTAAATTCAATTTTTAAAATAATCAACAATCCAACTTAATAGATAGTAAACAACAGTATATAAATGATACACCAGTGTTTAAATGTTTAATTCCTCAGACTGTTTTTTGAACTATATAACACTAAAACAAGGCTAGCCGCAGCTTGTTTAAACCACTGGCTACTTTTCTCATCGCACCGAAGTCCCCCCCAAGCTCCCTTAACTATTTCGACCGAGAGCGTTTGTTCTCCTGCAAAATTTTCTTGGAAGCAAAAATCTTCGTTTTCCCAAATCCCGCCGAAACTTTGGAACATTAAACCTCTTTGAGTCCCAATTAAAAATAGAAAAAACATTTTTCATTCTTCCTCTTTTTCCTTTTTCCCCCTAACATTGTTTTCCTAACATTGATCTATCGTACCAAATAACTAAAAGTTTTTAATGGTCAAAAGAAAAGTTCCCCCCCCCCTTGTTTTTTCCCCTTTCCCGAGAAAAGTATGAATAATTAAATGTATACTTAAAATTTCTTTAGCGAACGCAATTTTATAGTAATCCATTTGTTTGACAAAAATAAATAGCAATATGATTTTCTATAAATGTTGACAATCTATATGCTGTTACACTTTTTTGGCGAACAATAAAAATTTACATAAAAGAAAGATATAAAAGTTTCTGCTGTTTTTATTCATAAAAAGAAAGGAAATCCTTCGTTATTCGCATTTTTTTCCAAGTTACTTGGGCAAATTTAATATTATTAAAAAAAAAAAATAATTTAAAACATAATTAAGCATGAATAAAAACGACTTTCAAATCCACTTGTCACAATATGTGCTTTAGCAGTCAGCAAATTATGCAGAGAAAAAAGAAAAAAAAAAAAAAAAAAAAAAATACACCCCAAAGAACCTATGAAACGGGAATTAAAAGAACAGGAGCTTCCCGTTAAATTAAAAGAAGAAGTTATGATCGGACGATCATGTATAGAGTACTTTGCGGAATGATTATTGAAACCTCTTTCGTTAGAAACGTTAAATTTCCTAGGGCTTTTTACCCTTTCACGAGTCCCCCCCCCCCGAATCCTTTTGATATGGCTAAAATCACTTTCCATCAAGAAAAAAGATCTATTCCGCCTTTATAACATTCAATAAACTTACTGTCGCCGAAGCACTATAAATATTCCCTATTCACCATAAACCATGAAAGAAGACTCCGTGAAAGAACTTTCCCAAGAATGTTCATAAATTAGTTGAGGACAATCTACAATTTTTCCGAATAATATTTTGATTTCTGATGCAAAAAACTGGACTACTGAACGTCTTTAGGGGTCCCCCGAACAAAGAATATCTGAAAATAACACTTGATTATATTCCACATTCGAAGGTGATTTAAAAAATCTGTCCTCGCCGATTATGTGGGAATAACGATTCATTTGTTAGTTGTCTCATCAGACCTTCCCTTTCCTGTTACTGCCTCATCCCTTCCCCACAACTTTCCAAATCAAGACAAATCAAATGGTCTTTCTTTTTAAACTCCCCTCCTTATTTTATTAACTTAAAACGAACTATACCTTAATATCTTTTATGACGTAGGTGTGTCGTACTAATACTGGTTTTCCTTGCAACCAACCTAATATAATGTCTCCCGCTGTGGAAAACAGCTTTATCTCCCTCTAACCGCAGTAGCTTTTAAACACTGCCCATGAAATGAAAACGAAAGTTTTACTAACCGGCAGGACCTGAATTTCCCAAATAAATCCTGGTATCGAGTCCTGCCCCCCCTATCCGGTTTTTATGTAGATTTTAGAAGGTAAATTTTTAGGTAGTTGTTTAACCAGCTATATAATATAGACCCCTCTTCCCGATCATCCCATCCTACTTGATAAAATCTTTTCACCAAAATCGTATGAAGACGGTGGTTTGCCTTTGAAATAATTATTACAAAACTTTTGAAATTAAGTTTTCCCAACCCTCCAAATTTTCCCTCCTTTGCTTAGATCTCTCTGTTATCCCAAAATTAAGTTCCCTTACAACATATCTATCTATGACTTTTGAAACGTTGTGGTCTCCCCCGCGCCCGACTGAAAATTTCCTTTCCTCGCCTCTTTTCCCTACTAGAATTTTAACATATGTATCTGGAGTAATATCGAATTATATCTATCCCCAAATATATCCAATTATTCGTGGTAGGCGTTTATTGATACGCTCAATGGAAAGTTAACGTTAGTTTTTGGCACTTTCTCTCCTATTATATGTATTTCAAAAATTGGAAAGGGCCTAAATTTAAAACCATAACCTTGAAAATATGAAAGTTTAATTTAATTAAATGATAAACCAAATTTTCGTCCCCCTTTTTTCTTTTATGTAAAAGTGCTCTAAAGGTAATTTTTCCAATCTGTAAGTTTGGTTTTCCTTCAATCTTAATGTACGATAAATATCCGCCTTATTGATAAAAAACCTCCCTCATGTGTTTTTTGTTTTTTTTTTTTTTGTAGTGTTGTCCGAAATCTCTTACCCATTAACCGAAATTTTTTTTCCTCAATAATTAATTAAACAAAGTTATCAGCCCCTTCAAAAAAAAAATAACCCGAATTATAAGTTATTCCCACCATCAGTCCCATTCTATACCAAAAAAACTTAAAGGGCAAAAACTATGGTCTTATACATATACGCGTTGTATAACGCGCCAATTGGCCTGAAGTGTTTTGTAATAATCCTTCTTAAGAAGGGTAAAATATCCACAATATCTCATAAAAACAAACCCTGGTTCTTAGACGAAATTCCTTGAAATATATAAAAATTATGTAGCCCAGAAAAAACTTTACAGTTCCGCCCCCGCCAATGGGCCCCCGATAAATGTCAAAAGTAAAATGTAAACACACGTGAAAAAAACGGAATTTTTACAAACCAATGTTTTAAACTGTTTAAAATACAATAAAAATCATTCCTTATGTGGAAAAAAATAATTTCCCTTTTATACTTCCAAACATTAAAGTACAATCTTTTACAAACTGTCTAACAATTCCTGTATGATTCCATACCTGAAAAATAAAAAAACTTTTTCCTTTAAATACTGCTTCACGCAACCACATATTAAAATAAAACCTCCCAATGTTTTGTTCCGAAATCCCAAGAACAAAATTGACCCAATAAATCCAATCACAGAAAATATATTAAAAAGAAATCCTATCCTCAATGAAAAAAATTACTTTTTTGCTCTTTAGTTTACATAATACAATATAACCCCTTTAAACAAATAAAGCCGTGCCGGAAAAAACCTGTTGGAACACACCCACCTCTTTTAAACAAATTAAATATAGGAATTCAACCTAAGTCACCTAATTTCCCCCCCCTGTTAGCTCCCCCCCCTAAATTACATCTCCGATAAGTTAAAATTAAACAACTGAGTGGTTTAATCGAATTACCATAACAATCATATGCGTGGAAATAAAATGAACTGGAAACCAATAAGCTATAGGGGAATATTTCCTCGACAAAAAGGTCCCCAGCACAAAACATCCTTTTTTTTCCCCCCTTCATACAATATAATAATTTTCAGGATTCAAACAATTTAACCTAAAACATGCTCCTAACCGGTGCCTAATTTCATGGATAAATCTTTTTAATTCCTTTAAATATACACCTTTTTAACAGGCTGAAATTGAAACATTAAAAAAAAATTACGTATTTTTTAAATAAACCCAATAAAATAAGTTATTTTCTGAACTCGGTTAATCTCCTCCT
>JABUQX010025832.1:0-32207 GCA_015478945.1 Trachelipus rathkii
GTAAAAAATTACGAGGATTTTCAGGAAATACCAGGATAACGTTTGTGGGGTTATAAAAATATCCGATTTTTTTTTACTGGAAATTTGCATCAGCCCCTCCTTATGTAGGTATAGTTAAGAAATAAAGATTACTCACTAAATAAAATAAAGCAGACGGTTGGGCTTGTTATAAGGTTAATTTGCCTTTTTGACCTGAATACTTCCTATAATGTTAGAAGAAAAGAATGTTTTTTGGTTGCCACCCCTGACTTTTTTGTCCCGAGAAATCCGTCCTAGCTATGGTTTCCAGTTTTTTCTTTTTTAAATTCACGCTATTGAATGTTATGATCCGAAACACTCTAAGTTGTTTTTTTTTAATTAATTCCGAAAATTGTAATTAGGCTGAACAGGAAAAGTGTTTCCTAGGATTTTTTTTGATTTCTAAATCTTAAAATTTTTGGTTAAAAGAAATGGTCGGTTGTTCAAACAGTTTTTTTTCCCCGCACGGCCCTTTATGTTTTAAGGGTAATAATTTTGTTTAAAATGTACTAAAATGAGCAAAGATTTTATCTGCAAATTGAGATTACCTGAATTCCTTTTAAATAATTACTGTGGGTGGTTGAAATTATTTGTTCAAATGTTTCCTTGCGGAATCAGAGAACACAAATGAGTCCCCCCCATATAAGACGCGAAAGAAGAAATTGTAAAGAAGAGAAATTACTATTGTTCCAGGTACTTTATTTAATTTAGCCAAATAAGTTTTTTGTAAAAAGATTTTTTAAAACGCTTCAAAAAAAATGTTGAAAGTAAAGGGAATAATATTTCCACATATGAAGGCAACCCATCATTAAAAGTACCCCCACTTTGCCCCGTTAATGATCTTCCCCGTTTTCACGTGTGCCTTACCTGGACCATTTTATCGGCCCCTTGCCCGCTTGTAAAAAAGTTTTTCCTGGCCGCCTTAATATATATCAAATTGTGTTTCAAAAGATTTTGTTTTAAAAGGTTTAACGTTTGAATTTTGTGGGGTATACCTTCCTTTAGAATGGGTATATAACCACATCGCCCAATGGGCGTTAATTAACAATCGCCTTATAGTAAGACAAAATAGTTTGCCCAGATTTTTTGTAAAATCAGAAGTGGAGGTTTGGTTGGATAATAATTAATATAATCTTTTGATTTTTTTCTTACCACACTTGTAAATTAATGGAAAATTCGGTTAAGGTAGAGTCAGCGTGAAAAAAAAGGAAATTCCAATAAGCCGGAATTTCCTATATGTTTTGGAACAAACGAACCAACCTTAACAAGATTGAAAAATACCCGTTAGGCACTTACAATTAAAGGCAGATGGTTACGAATTGGTTCCAATAAATTATTTTTTAAATCTCTCTTGGGAAAATAGTTTTTTTTTTTAAATTACAACTTTTTCCAATGATTCCCTTATTAGGGGAAAGGTTTGGCCCAACACACGTTTAACTTGTCTGGCTTTATTCAAAAACGCCCTACCCGTCATGAAATGGTTTAGAAATAACAAACTTACGTATTCTCCCCGTTTGTAATTTATAAGAAAGAAGAAAATTTTCCTCGTCCACACACGATCAGTTTTTAGTTCTAAATAAAGGTGTAAGAATAACCTAGATTTTTATTTAACGAAAAAGATAGCAAAGAAGGAAAAATGTTTGAAATGTGGAAAACTCAAAGAAGTTTGTATCCAAGCGAACCAAACGTAAAGCCTTTTTGTGGTAAAAGAAGAATATCAAAAGTAGCGTGAGAAATCGGGTTTCCTATATTTTTAGCGGTTTAAACTCCCTAAATACCTTCGCTAAAATTTTGCAATTAAACGATGCAATGGACCCGTTACAGGGGGTTTTAACTTGGGTCCCTGGTATAGAAAATCGTTTTTTCATTATTTGCAAAGTGGTTTTAGACTACTGGTAAAAGTTACGAGAATAGCTCCCTGGTCCCCACTACAGCGGACAAGGTTTAAAAAGTGGGGTTCATCCAGAACCCAATTTTGCTTTCGGAAACCCCTACGTCTAAAATAAATAGTAAGTCCTTTTAGTTTTTATACATTAAAGGGTTATAAAGAAAGTATACCAATTATTAATTGTCATCGAAGAAGTGTGGAAAAGAGATGTTCCGGTCCCCCGAACAGAGAAAGTGTGAATGGAAAGAGATGTCCCCTGTATTCCCAACATAAATTCCGCGAAGGAAAATTCTTAAATAATCCACCGTTTCCCGCCGGTGGATAATCCCCAAGTTCAATTCCCTTCATGTCTCTTTCCGCTTTTTCAGCGTCTTTTCTTCAATGTTCTATTTTCAGTCCAAGATTTTTTTTTTTTTGATCGAAATCAAAAATATTTTTCCCCCCGAAAATTGTAATTGTTTCGTTATTTGAATTTCCTGAAAAAAAGGATCCCCTTTCAGAGGTCCTCTTTTTCATGTTTTTGTGGAGATAGGAATAGTTAGCTGCCGCGGACAGTAAAGTTTTCTGAAATGTTTCCCTTTAGTCGGAATCAAAGATCTGTTTCCTGATGCAAAGTTTTATTGGCCCAATCCAAAAATTCGGGGACCCCTCTCGTGAAAAGGTAACCCTAGAGAAATTTTACGTTCTATTACCAAGAAAGTTTCAAATCTTCGCACAAAAGTAATCCCTATAAAAACAAATGAATCCGTCCCGATCATAACTCTTCCTTTTATAACGAAGCTTCCTGTTCTTAATTCCCCGTTTCAAATAGGTTGCCAGCTTTTTTTTGGGTGTTTTTTTTTTTTTTTTTTTTTTTCTTTTTTCTCTCTGCCATGCTTTTTTCCAGACTTGATGTAATTCCCCCTTTTCGGGAATAATAATTCATGTTGTTCAAAGTTTTTTTTAGTCATGCCTTAAATTTGTAATTAATTTTTTTTTTAATAATTTAATGCCCAAAAAGGACTGAAAAAAGCGATTAATGAAAAGGAAAGGGATCTTTCCCCCATTGTTGATGTTTTATTATGAACAGAGGAGGGGTTTTGTTTTTTTCTTTTTTTTACTGTAGAAGGTATAATTTAGCTACATTATGAATATAATAGTTTTTTATCAAATGAATTTTAGGGATTTTTTTGTTTTTTATAAATAATATGAATGTTAATAAATAACAAATTGTAAAAGCGAAAAAAGAATTTAATTTAACATAAATTTACCGCAGACTTTTTTTTCGGGGGGGGGAACCTTCTTGTACCAATCAATACTTTTTAGGTATGGTATAACTATTTTGGGTTTTATTTGTAAAAATCATTAGGGAAGCATCTTTTAAGATGTTGGTTAAAATTTTTAAAAAAAAGACTTTATAATTCCGAATCAAAGAGTTTAAAGTTCCAAAGTGAAGCGATGTGGGAACGGAAGAAATTTTGCCTTCCCCAGAAAAAAATTGAGACATAAAGTTGGTCCGAGAGGTAAAAGAAGCCTTTGGACTTCGTGATCTGAAAAAGTAGCAAAAATGTTATAACGAAGTGGTTACCTGTTTTAATGTATATAAAAAAAAGGTGAGAATAATTAAAGATTTTTGGAAAACTTCAAAATTTTAACTGTGGTTTTTTAAATAATTTTTCTAATAAACAAATATTGTTTTTAATTTTTTAATTGAATTTAAACAAAAGAAAATTTTGTGAAGGAAGAATTCTTTTAAAAAGGCAAAAAATTATAAAAATATTTTTCCTCTATGTTAATCAGCATTGGAAATCTCTACAAATTGTTTCCCCCCCCTAGCCCCCCATTGAATAGGCCCCTGTACCATAAGTAAAATAGTTACTTATAAATTATTTTGAAATTTACGGATTGGTTGAGCTTCTACAACAGGAAAGAGACGATTTTATCCCGCAATTAATTTTTGCTGCCTTTGTGAGCCTTGATCCATACTGCCACCTGACCTTCAAATGTTTTCATCAGAGCCGAACAAAAAGAATAATATTTAATTTTTTATTACCAGTTATAATCGGTTATTATTTTAAACATGTTGACATATTCCCCTCCCTCCACTTTTAGAAACATAGTGCAAAACAAATAATCTTATGTTTTTTCTGAGTTCTCACCTCCCACCTTCCTCTTATTATTCAAACCACTTCCTCCATCACAGTTTCTCTAATTTTATTGTGGAACTTTTCCTTGAAAATTATACTAAAAATTTTTAAATGTCTAATTATGTTTTTAAAGAAATGAAAACTGTTGTACAATTAAAAGATTAGTGATTTTTTTTTTATTAATAAAATGGATTTTTAAATATTTTAGATATCAAAATTTTGACCAGTGCTTTAACATTTGTATAATATATTTTATATTAAACTGTTATTAAAATAAAAATTAAGAATATAAAAAATAGTTTTATAATGATAATAATATTATTAATATGATTTTTTGTTTAACTAAAAGAAAATACCCCGGGAAAACAGCAAAGATGCAAAGAGTTTTACTCATTTTTATACGAAGGTAAAAAGTTTAAGAAAATTTAATAAAGAATACCCTTCCTTTTCAAAGGTCCTAGTGCGATTTTTGTTAAGGTGTTAACATCAATCCCCCCCCTTTTACATTCCTCAACCAATCCCCCCCTTTTCCAATGGATTTTTTTGTGAAAATCCTGAAAAAATAGGTATAAAATAAAAAAAGACCATTTCTTTTTTTTTACTTCACTTTACTTAAGGGGCGAAATTAAAAATTGCCTTAAACATTTAGGTTCCCTCTAGCCAGACCTAGATCTAATGATGCACAACGATGCTGAAAGGGTAAAAAATAAAATGTGACATAGAAATATATTCATCAGATGAACAGAACCTCGTCATAAAGGAAAGCTTTATTAACTCTTTTTTTTGTTGATTTAATTTTTTATTTAGAAAATATAAAAAAAAAATCTGTCTTTCAAAACAAAAAAAAAAAACCCTGTTAATAAAAAAAAAAAGTTTTCCATCTATTCAAGAATTTTCCCTTGAATATTTTTGTTGGGCGACCGTTTTTTTTTTCCTACAACGTTGGGGGTTTTCTACCTTCAAAAGGAGGCCCCTTAAATCATTTTTTTTGATTAAAATTTTTGGGAAGCCCTCCCCCTTGGTTTCCACAAGGAGTGGGGCCAATTTTTTTGCTGCGGACGAAAATTTGATGCTTTTTTTAACGATTTCATTGCTTCAATTTGTTTTGGTTTTTAATACATTCATTACGGGTAATATTATATAAAAAAATTATTTGGGAAATTTAATTTAAAAAGACATTTTTAAAAACATTTTTTTTTTTGTTCCCCTTTTTGTGTTGTGTTAAAAAAAAAAAAAAAAAAAAAAAAAAAAAAAAGGTAAATTAAAAATATATTTTATAGTAAATTTTTATATAAATTTATTTTTTATCAATTTTTATTTCCTTAAATTCATTTATAGTACTGATATAAAGGAAAACTATTACTTTACTGTGGGATTGTGGCGCGCATCCTTTTTTAACTTAATTTTTGTGACGTAAAATAGAAAGTATTTAGTAGCCCTCCAACAAACCGGCTCCCCCGTTTTTCCCTGTCATAAGTTACCCTAGAAAAATTAATTAATTTTTGTTAATCCTTGGGAATAATAAGACTTCTCAAGAAATGTTTTCTTCAAAGAAAGATCAAACTTTCTTTTTCAAGTTATTATTATATATTATTAATATAATATTAAATATATATATATTATATATATATTATAAATTTATATAATTAATATTATATATATATTATAAAATAATTATATATATAATTTAATATAATATATTATAATATAATATTTTTTTTTTCTGCCCCCTTATTGTGCATAACTTGTAATTAAAATCTTACTGGCGCCAAACAATCATATGTTCTAAATATTTCCCCCAATGTTTTCCCGAAGGCTAATTCAAATTTCATTGGAAATTTCACAGCTTGCGGTAATTTGTTATATATAAGGCTTGTATAAAGCCTGTGAAGCCGAAGCTCAATATCCCTTGTTTCTGTTGCAATTTCACCAATGGCTCCGACTATAATTGGCTTTAAAATATTTTTTTTTTTTGTCTCTTTTTTATTCAAGCCTTAAGTTAACAATAAATAAATAAATCAGGAAGTTTATTTACTTATTTTATTTTGATTAAAAATTTTTATAATATTTTAAAAATAATATAAAAATAAATAATATTTTATTATTATATTATCTAAAATTTTTTCCTCCTTTTATATAATATTTTTAATGAAATGTAATAATTCTTTGGTGCCGGGAATTCTTGCGTTGTTTGTGTTGAACTGTTTTTCATTCACCTCTCTCTTTTTCCCTTTTTGTGAAGGAAAATAAAAAGGGTTTTTTCTACGGAGAGTAAAAATTTGTCCCCTCCTCTCTTGAGCCGGTCCCTTACAGAAATAGAAATAAGTTGGTAGACAAAGTCCCTACCACGCAAAAAAAAACCGACCCCTCAAACACAAGGAATTTACAGTGTTTCGATTTTCTGCGAATTCCCTCCACCAAATAATTTACAAAAAAGAAAAGTAAGTTGTCTAAAATTTTTAAGAAAAAAAAAGGTTAAGCAATTTTTTTTATTTTTGACCTTAATATATCGATACCTTGCAAAGCAAATAAATATTTTCCCTTCCGAACCCGCCATCTTTATTTCTTGTGGTATAAATGAATAGAGAAAAGACTCCTGGTGAGGAACTCTATTAGGAATGGTGTATTTCTTTTTTTTTTGGTACGAGTTTATTTTTGTGAAAAACAGTTTTTTTTGAATCACATTAGTCCCCACCGTGAAGCGCGGGTGAAAAGTTAAAAATTGTTTTTTGATTTTTTTTTTTTTCTTGAAATAAATTTTTTATACGCACGTTTTAAAAGGCATTACGAAAAAACGTTAAAACTATAGAATAATTCGAAATTAAAATTAAATTTATCCTCGTTTATATTTTCTTTATAATATTATAATTTATATATATATAATATATTATATAATATATATATATAATATATTATATATTATTATATATATATATATATATTCGTATAAAATATAATAATATACATTAAAAAAAGTCTTCTAGATTTATTAAAAACTAATTTGCCAAATATTTTTTTTTTTTAAGGTAAACAGCCTTACAAGAATGAACCACCAAAGATGTGAATGCATATCTTCAGTTTTCAAACAATTTTTTTGAATAAAAGTTGGGTCTTCTTGCATAAGCCTATTCAAGACTTACCAAATAAAAGGTTTTTTTGAAAAAATTTTTATAATAGAAAAGCTCCCCCCCCTTCCATTCCCCAAAGAGGCGGGTTTTAAAACAGGGCCCCAAGAACTATTGCATAGCATTTAAACTTATTTTTAATTTTATTTAATTTTAGGCAAGGGTGTTTTCCCTCGATTTTAATTATTTTTAAAATATTATTTTTTTATTGTTTTTTTTCCTTTTTATAATTTAGATTGCATTGAATTATAAATTAAATTAAAATGTCCCTCCGGAGGTTTATTTAACAATTCAAAAGTCGATTTTGTGAAAAGAAATTTCCATAGAGGGAAGCCATATGTTTTTTTTTTTGGGAAGGAGAAGCCCATCCTGTAATTCCGGTTGTCCCTATTGTAAAAACATTTAAAATTTGGTTTTTTTATTTTTTTTTTTTTTGTTTTTTTATGTGGTGTCCCCCCCCCCGTAAATAACAACTTTCCGCCTGTTTTTTGGTCCCCCTCGTTTTTTGTTGGTTCTATTTTTTTTGAAAGTTTTCATTTCAATTTTTTGTTTTTTGTGAACTCGTTAATATTCCGTTATTTTTTTTCGAAATTATTTTGGCTGGGAATTTTATTTTTTGTTTTTTCTTGTGTAACCCCCCCCCCCGTTAATTTTTTTTCTGTCCCCAAACTTTTTGTCCGTTGTCCTATTTTTGTATCCCCTCTTTAAAGTGTTTTTCATTTTTTTTTAAATGCCTTCTTAGATACGGAAAGAAGAAAAATTACCGTGGTTTTTTTAAGACGACGATAAATAAGGAGATTCAACCCACCCTAAGGTGGTGGGGGTGCCAACAGCCGAAGTAATTTATTTTCAGACAGAAATTATTTTCCTCTTCTAGTGGGTTCAAAATTTCCCGAGAATATGTTTCCCTAGGCCCTAAACAAATTAAATATGACAGGTTTTTGACGCAAAAATTCCCAAACGTCCCCAACATGTCCCGAATTTTTTGTATATAGGCTAACCATAAGACCCGAAACCCTGGGTTCGGCTGGGGCCGAGTCCCTAAATTTTGGTGTTTCGCCTGCTTATTGATAACTTTAAATTTTGCCCGACGAATAAAGAAATCAAAAGCACAGAATTCTGAGAAAACTGAAGGGCTTTATACCCGTTTTTCCACTGTTTTCCCTCACAAAGAAGGTAATGTTTCAGCGTTTTGTATTTTTAATTTATCTTAACCCCATCAGATCCTGAAATCCTTTTATGCTAAATTTTTTCCCCCAAAAGTTCAAAATTTTCCCTTTTTTTTTTTAAATTCCCATTTATGCCTTGGACCCCACTTTAATTCTAAAGAAGCCTTTTCCGAGGCCCTTTTTTAATTTATTGACGGTGAAATGGGGAACTCTCCCATGCACTCCCCCAAACTTCCCCTGAAAGTTACCTTAATAAGTCCCCCCCCTCAAGGGCAAAAAAAAAATATTTAACAGTTTTTCTAGATTTCGCCCGGTCCCGATGTTTGAACTGTGTGGAATTATTTTTTTCCCCTCCAGATACGAAGTAAAAAGTGTTTAAAAAATTAATTTTTCCCCGGTCCCCTTTTTTGGTTATATATAATGCTAAAGGCCGCAATTTCAGAGGATTTCTGAGATGAGAAATTCCTTCCATTTTCCTAATTCGATATCCGCAAACAGATTACAAAGCTATCTAAAAAAAAGCCAAAGTTATTAAACAAGTGGTAAAGGTTTTGCAAATCGTCCCTTTCGGGAAGAAACAATCCTTATTTTTTAAAATTAAGAGGCTTGCTCCTTATAAGGATGCACACTGGAATTGCTTTAACAGTTTGATCCTTTTTTTTTCCCATCTGTGACAATCTAGCGATGAAAACTCACTCCTAAAAAAATTTTTGCCATATTCCCTTTTTTCTTAAAACCTCAAGTCTTCCCGACTCCCGAAGTACCAGTTCCAAAGAAATACCTCCCCGGAGTAAAGTTATTTTTGGCAAAAATGTTGTGAAAGGGTAAAAGGTCCCATACGTCCCCGCCCTTCCAATTGTAAAATTTACGGACCTTTTTTTGGCTCCCCCTCCTGCCTTTCCAAAAACAATATTAGGGTGCTCGCAGAGGAGGAGAATTGCCCCCAAAACACCAAGTTTGGGAATCCTCACTTTCTTCAAAAGTTTTAAAGTGCGTAAATAAGGGTAATCCACAATCCTCTGTGAATTAGAAGAAATTATTCTCCCAAAAATTAGGAAATAATGGTTTTCGTTTCCAATTCTTTTTCATTTTCCCCTAAGAGTCCCCTAAGACAGGGTTTTTTAACCAACAAAGGTCCCCCAGAGGGCGGCCCGTAACAGCATTCTACAAATGTAAATTTTTTGTTCCCAGAGAATTTTCCGTCCAATTATGCATCCCTAAAAGTAAAATAAATTATAATACAATTTCCAGAATAATAGCAGGTAAAATTTTCCGGGTAAAAACTCCCCCTCTTACCTCTGATAGATTTAACTTGAGGAACGTATTTCAACAGGTCGTTCCAAATATATGAACGCCATTCCACGTGTCCCCAGGTCAATGCCAAAATTGGACCCCCCAAAACCCCCACTTTCCCCCCTCAAAATATTCCCCCAAATGTTTAAGTTAGAAGTTTAAATAAATGTCCCATAATTAAACTTTCCATCCCCCGTGGAAGAATTAAAATTTCAACGAAATAAAAAAGTTCGAATTTTTCTGCAAAGGAGTTTAAACGAAATAACCATGCTATGAATACGCGCCATGCCCGGGCCAAAAATTTTTTTAAAATAATAAATTTTCGAGTACACGCCCCAGCCGAAAACAATTTCGCATGAGAGGTCCCTTTTTTTTAACGAAGGAAATTTTTGAAAAAGGGTTTACGGTCCTGGGCAAAACCTCAAAGAAAAATGCCGCCGTAATTAAAAGCCCCTTTGGGAGGTTTGATTTTTTATTTTCCCAAACAAAGGTTTAAAAAAAATTTCGCTTTTCCACGAAAACGTAAATATCGAGTGGGAAAGAAAAATCCCCTTTTGAAATAGGAAAAAGCTAAACTTCCTTTAAGGTGAGTTAAACTGTTGAATACGAAGTTTAAAAATTAAAGAAAAAATTTCAGGCCTATAATCGATAGCGGGTTTCAGTTCAAAGTTTTAATTAATGGAGGGGTTTTTTAGTAAAGAGGAATCCCAAAGAATTATTTCCGGTAAATAAAAAATGAAAGAAACCCCAACAAGTGGGCCTTAAAGTCTATATTCGCGGGGAATTGTGATTAACCTTAATTTTAGGTCGTATAAAACTTCATATACACTTTTTTAAAAATAAAACAACATTTTCTATTTCTTTCCGCATTGTTTTAAAATACTGATAACTTTCTAGAAATGGATTCTTTTGTTGTTAAAGGTTTCGTTGAATATTTATTTTCTTAAGTAAAAGCTAAATTGGGCTTTAAAGATTTTTTTTTTTCCATAATGATTGTAAAAAATAAATTATGAAAGAGAAAAATGGTTACGTTAATATAACTTTTCACGGACGTTAAATGAAATCCTTTTATAATTTTACTTAATGTCAAAACCTAGTTTTTTGAAATTTTTTTGTTTTATATGAATAAACTCCTCTCAACAGAAATCGTTGTTCCAAGAAATTTACCGAAATCTGTCATTTTTGGTTTTCAAACTAACCCCACCATTTAATTTTCCGAAAAGTGAAAAAACTTTTCCATCACGAGGTAAGAAAATTCCCAGAATGAACGAAAATTTACAACTCCCTTGCTTTGTCCTACTTCCAATAAAAATTTGAAGCCAAATTTCTACATTCCTTTTTTATCTGTTTGGGATTGTTTTAAAATCAAAGGCCCGGGGAACGAAAGCCCCCCCCTCCCCCGAAGAATCCTTTAATATTTTTTGGGTTCCCTAAGAGAAAAGGTTTCACCAAATATCCATGTTTTTTTGGCTAACGTACCCTTTAAGCCACTCGCGTATTCAGATTTATCTATGATATTTGAAGAAGCAATTTAAATATACTCTTTAAGAATTTCTTTTTTTAGAATTAAAAATGTTTTTTGGTTTTCGAACGTAACTGTTCTTTTTTTTTTCAACACTTTATTTTTCTTTTATGAATAAATTGACCATTTTCTCTTGTAGCTCCCGAAGGGCTCCTTTTTCCCCGGAATTGAAAAGAAAACCTTTCCGTGAAGTTTTAACAAGGGAGATTTTTTTTAAAATTGGTCCCCTAAGTCTAAGAAAGACCTCCCGAAATTTTTGGTGGTGTTACAGAGACCCCCCCACGCAAAAATGGAAAACAAATTTTTTGGAATTTTCTTTTATAGCAAAATAAGAACGATAGCTTTCCTTAGTAATGAACATAGGTTAAAGAAAAAAAGTGTTTGTCCCGCTAAGTGAATTTTTTCAAGCTAGAGCCTACCACCGGAAATGCCCCCGAGATTAATTATTAAATACTGCCTATATTAAACGGATGGCTATTCAATACGCAAAACCTTCAGCACATGTTTGAACAGCTGGATTGGACAATAAAATTGTTTTTAATGAAGGAAAATACAATTTGTTACCTTTTCAAGACCCTTTCCAACCGCATAACCTCTCCCTCCTTCTTATTATAACTTAAGAAAATAATGCCGGCATAGAGTTTATTTGGACCCTATTAGAAAATTGGAAATAAAGAATAGTGGTGGTAACCGGTGCAGTTTTCTCTTTCGTCAATAGTGCTTCCAAGTTTAAAATTCTTTTCTAGTTTTTCCTTCAACATTTTTGTCTGGAATCTTTAAAAATTTTGACTATGAATATGCATACGGGTGGGCCCTCCCTGAAGCCCGCCCCCCATAATTTAAAATGCTTTCCCCTTTTGTTTTAATTTCCTTCATTTTTTTGAAAACAGTTTTTTTTCGCCTTTACCAAGGGAAGTGCCCAAAACCCCTGCCGCTTTTTTTAACCGTTTTTTTTTGCCGGGTCCCCCAATGGGAGATAGACGGGGAACGGTCCACCTCATCGTCCCCCTTAAAAAGGATTCCAATGCCTTTAGTTTAAACCTCAGCCGAAATAATAATTCGTGTTTTTCACTAAAAATTAATTAATCAAACATTGACCAGGTTTTTGGGATTAGTTTTTTTTTTTTACGCTAAAAAAAAGAAGCTAAAAATTAAATGGAACTTTCTGGACCTTAAAATAATTTCTTTTCAAAAGTCCTTGTGTACTTTTTGGTTTTTTTCAAATAAAGTTCCCAAAAGGTTTTGTCCGGCAGATTCCGACTAAAGATTTTTTAAATGCTTTGTTGGAAAAAACTTGTTTTTTTTCAGTAAACGAACAGACGTTAAACGTCCCCCTGTGCCTGTTCGTTTCGTAAAAGGTTTTGTTTCGTTTTTAAACCGTTCCCATGGTCCCGAATTTTAGTGGGTCTTTGGGGCAACAAGCCCCCTAATAACCGGGTTCTTTTTTATTTTTCCCGGTAAGGTGTAGAACCGTTTCCTTCTTTGGGGCAAGAAAGCAAAAGCAACCGAGCTTTTTGGATACGCTAATAGCCCCCCAAAAAATTTAAAAGGTAATCCGATCCCTTGCTAAAAGTTCCCTATTTTTACTAAGGATTTTATTGGTTACAAACAGATTGCTGTTAAAGGTAAGCATCGGCTAAAGGGGCCCTTTAAGCAATTTTGTTCCCCTTCAGAAGTGAGAATAACGGCAACCTATTCGAAACGAATATAATTCAAAATTTGACTTTTCTTCGCTACCCTTTTATTGAATATTAATACATCTGAAACAGACACTTGAGAGAGATATTTGAAACCTAAGAAGCCTTGGCCTGATCAACTGGGTTAATTAGTTTCAAAGAAATACTAATAATTGGGTTATAAAAATATCGTAATATTAAGAAGCTTTACATCACCCCTTTGTTAGGTAATTATTTTTTAATTCTAAAAATTTAATCACATAAAAATAATTACTGTAAAACTGTTTCCTCGTTTAATAAGATGCATTTTTGGGAAACCTTGAAAAATTTCTTATAAATGTAAAACGAAACAAGAAAAGGTTGAAGCAGAATTTAAGATTTAAAAGTAATCCTTCTAGCTTTATGTTCCAGTTTTTTTTTTAAATTTCACAATTCTAGGGGTTTTTGTCTATGTCGAAGACACGAGCTCAATCGGAAAGTTTTCTTTTTATATAGAGATTTAACTTCAAATGAGGTTAAAGGGCTGAACAGGGAAAGGGTGGGTCTTGTTGAATATTTTATTAATTTTAGAATTTTGCGTTAAAAGAGAATGGTGACAGTAAACCGCACGCCTTATGTTTTTAACGGGGTAATATTTAATTAAAGTTAAACCACAGAAAAGGCCAAAAAAACAGTAAATCTCATTGAGAATACTGATTCCTTTAAAGTATATACCTGGGTGTTGAATTAGGGGTCCCCCCATTGGGTTTTCCCTTGGGAGGTGATGTGTTGCTATAGATAGTGCGCGAGATGACGCGGAGAAAAAGAAAAAATTAAAGAGAGATTAATAATTTTTTTCCAGTTTTATTAAAAAACAAAAAAAAAAAGAGTAAAAAAATCCAGTTTTTTGTAAAGAATTGTAACTTTCAATGTTGAAAGTAAAAGGGAAAATATTCCCACAAAGTAGAGCCACCCGAATAATTTTTAAGTACCCACTTGGCTTTAATCATTCCGTTTTCAACGTGTAAACAATAGCCTGAACATTAAAATCGCCCCCCCATGCCCGACTGGTTTAAAAAGTTTCTGGCTTTAAATATATTTTATTAAATTCCAGGAAATGCGGTTACAGGTAATGTTGGAAAAAATTTTGTGGGTAATACCTTTCTTTAGAAATTTGTTAAAATAACACATCGCCCCCCATGCCCCCGTTTTTATAAACATCCGCGTTTAATAGTAAAAGTAAACATAAGTTTGCCCCCTAAAGTTAATTTTTGGTATCAAGAAATGGAGGTTTTGGTTTGAATAAATATTCGCCCTGATTTTTTTTTTTAAACCCAAACACTTTTGGTAAAATATGAAAAAAATTTCCGTAAGGTAAGAAGATCAAAGGCGTGAAGGAGTCCCCCCCCCCCAAATAAAGCCCCCTGAAATTCTTTACTAATGTTGAAAGAAACCAAAACTTACAAGATTTGAAAAATTACCTTAGGCACTAACCATAAAAAGAAAAGGAGACCCCGATTTGGTTCTAATTGTATTTACCAAATTTGGTTCAAGTTATGTTTTTAAATAGCAACTTTCAAAGAATCTATAGGGGAAAAGTTGGGCCACCACTACCGAACCTTCCCAAAAAATGGCTTAATTTCAAAAAAACGCCTTTACCGTAAAATGAATTGGTTAGATAAACTACCTATCCTCCGTTTGGTAAAAATTAAGAAGAAAAAGTTTGGTCCCGTACAACATCGGATCAGTTTTTAGTAGATATATTTGGTTGAGTTTCAGAGTTTCGATTACGAAAGAGATTAGCCAAAAGGAAAAAGAATTTTTTGGGAAGTTTTGGGAAACTCAAAAAAAGTTGTAAATAAGGGCAAACACGGTAAAGCCTTTGGGAAAGATAATCAAAAGGTTAAACTAGGAAGTCGGGTCTATATTTTTTTAGCCGGTTAAAAACCTCCTAAATAAAACCCTTTCTAAAATTAACGATAAAACGATGGCAGGGAAAACCGTAACAGGTTTAAAAATTGGGTTCCCCCGCCTGGTAAAGAAGATAATCGTTTTCAAAAATAATTGCCAAGTTGTTTTTAAGCTCTGGTAAAGATAGAATACTGTCCACCGAGCGGACAAATTTTTTAAGAGGGTGGGTTGCCAAGAAAACCGTTTGTTTATGTCCGGAAACCTACGTCCTAAAAATTAAGGTAATCCCTTTTTAGTTTATAATAAAGAGTAAAATAAGCAGTAAACAATTTTTGAATGTCCCCCCAATGAAATGGGAAGTTGGTGAAAAATTGCGTCCCCCAACGAAAAGGAAAGGTTGAAGAAAGAAAATTTCTTGTATCACCCACAATAAAAATATTCGCGAGGAAATTTTAATAATCCCACCTTCGGTGAAAAATTAATCCAAGTTTTTAAATTCTCAGCTTCCCTTTCCTTTTTTCCCAAGACACCCTTAAGAGTTTTTTCAGATAAGTCCCAAGTTTTTTTTGAGATCGAAATCAAGATAATTTTTGCCGAATATGGTGAATAAGATGAAGTCCAATTGTTGGAAGTTCTGAAAGATTCCCCTTTCCAAGGGTCCCTTGTTCATGGTGTTTTTTTTGGTGATTCAAGGTAAAGCTGTAGTTGCTCGCGAACAGTAAGTCTTTTTGGGATTGTGTGGTTTTATCTTAAGGTATCGTGAAAAATCAGGAAATGGTCTTCTAATATGCAGTTGTTAGATTTTGTCCCATATTGCGATATGAAGTGCCGGAGTGGAGCTCGTGTGAAAGTGATCTGCGCCCTAAAAGATACAATTCTAAACTCATGTTCCTATGACTTAAGAATGTTTTTTTTCCCCAAAATAATCTCCGTTGGCAACAGTAGAAGATATCTGCTTCGATAGGCACGTATTCGGGTGTTTCGTGTGTTTCCCGAACAGTCATATCTTTCTGTGGTGTCTTTTCAAAAATGAGGAATCCCCTTTCCCTGTTTCTTAATTCCCCCTGGTTTTTCCAATATAGTTTCTTTTTGTTTTGGGTGAGTTTTTTTTTTTCTAATTTCTTGCTTTAAAATTCTTTGTGTTTCTCGAGAGATGGGGATTTTTTTCTGTGCCCGAAGGAAATTTCTTTGGAAAGATATCTGCCAAGTGGATTATGGAAAAAAGTGGGGGTGTGGTTGGTTAGTATTGCTTTATATTTAATTTATTTTTTTTTTTAAGTAAATTAATCCCCGATTAGTGACTTTTGAAAATGCCGAATTGAGGGGGACGGAGTAGACTTTTTCCCCATGTTTTGGATGTTTGAATGAGAGAGAGGGTTTTTTTGGTTCTATTTAATGTAGATATTGTTATTTAGATGTAAATGAATTCAAGTCTATCTTACTTTTTCCCATATGATATAAGGATAAATTGTTTGTTTTGTTTTTTTTAAAATTGTATGAAATTAAAGAAATGTATTCTAATACTCGTCCACAAAAATTTATTATTTACATAATATTACTGATCTAATCTTATACCTCCCTCTCTTTTATTCAACTAGGGAAATGTATCCAGGTGTTACTGGTACGATTTTGAAATATTTTAAAACACATTTAAGTTAACCAATTATTGGAGGTTTTGTTAATATATTATAAAAAAGACTTTTTTTAAATTCGAATCTCTCCCAAGAGATTTTTTTAAAGTTCCCCCGAAAGTGATTGACGATTGGAATCGAGATGTATGCCTTTCCCACAGAAGATTGAAAGAGCCAAAGTTTGTCCCCCCCCCCCGAGGGAAGTTGAGATGTTCGCTTAGGAAACTATAAATTGCGGGACAATGAGAGAAAAGCAAGTTGGTTACAAGTGGATCCTCCGCCTTTTTTTAAAGTTATTAATAAAAAAAAAAGTGGAGGAAATTATATGGTGAGACTCCGCTTGTTTGTAATGCCAATATTAAACGTTGGGGTTTTTTGTTGATTGTTTCCGAATAAGAGTGACCATTGTGCGGGGGGTAAATTCTGTGTAAAAAGTTGAGTTTTTTCAAAAGGGTATTTGTGTTGTTGTGGGAGGATTTGGTCTTGTGTTTATAAAGGCAAAGTTAGAATTATATAAATTGTTCCCTCTATTGTTTGTGAATTATTTATTCGGTACGCAAACAAAGCTTTCTCTAGCCCTGTTGTATAGGTCTTGTTATATCCACGGGTCGGTGATACATGAAGGGGTAACTTCATATTTGTGTTTGGGAAAATTGACGTTTTTGTCCCGTTTGTGCCGCTGTTATCAACAAGAAGAGAGAGTTAAGGTAATGATTTATTTAATATTTTTGTCTTCCCCTGTAAAAAATGAGAGGCCATATGAATCCCCGATTCTCTTAAAAATGTCCCGCTTTGAATGAATTTGTTCAGAACAAGCGAAAAAAAAAGAATAATATTATTTATTGACCAAGTAAAGGAAAACGCGTTTGTGATTGTAAACCATTTGAATACCAATAATTCTCTTCAACTTTAAGAAAGAAACCGTAAATGTGCCCACATATCTATGTTTTGTCTGAAGTTTCTGTTTGCACTCCGGACGCTCTCTATTCGAAGTTGCTGCGCATTTTGAAGAAAATTTTGTGGGGTTTTCTCATAATTATTGACTTTCTTTTTGAAAATACTATTTTTTAATTGTGCATTTTTTTGGTTTTTAAAAGAAAAGAAGAACTTATGTACTTTGAGCGAAGAGCGAATTAGAAAAGGATTTTATTTTAAGATTATATTTTGACCAGGGCCTTTTTAAACATTTTTTGCGTAATTATATTTAATTTAAACTTTGTGGAAAAGAGAAAAGGAATATAAAAAAATTATTTAAAATGAACTAATTTTAATTTTATATGACTTTTGTTTTTTTGGATAAAGAGGGGAAATACGGAAAATATGAAAAGTGGTAATAGTGTTTTATTACTATGGTTTTTTTTACTGAATAGTAAAAAGGTTAAGGAGAAATAAAAAAATAACTTTCGGTTTTGCCATATTCCCTAGCGTTTTAATTGGTTACCTATCATTTCCTTTTTGATTTGCCAACCGATCCTCTTTTGCAAATTGGGGAAGTTTTTGTAAAATCTGAAAATGATAAAAATGAAAAGAAGACTATGTGAAAATTTGGTCTGCACGGTTTGGCTAGGGCGGCAATTAGATTTCGTTACCAGTAAGGTCCAAACTACGATGTCAAGAATATATAAAAGTTCAAAACAATAAACATGAGCAAACTATAAAGAAAGGGTTTGGAAAATAGCGACGTATGACACCTTGTCATTAACCTTTGTTATGTCAAGTGCCACCAAATAAAAATTTGCACGCTTTTAGGACGAAAGATCACACAAGAAATATGGGGAAACTACCTATATCACTATTTGATTTTAAGTGTAGAAATTCATATTAGTGATCAAAGTAAAAAAATACAACTACAGTGAAAATGATAAAATCTAAGACGTTTAACAGAATACCGGTAGGAACTATCGGTTGATAATTAAAACATCAATCCTTTTTTTAGAATAGAATGAGCATATGATTGCTTCCAATATTTAGGTAAAGCGTTCGAAATGAATTAAGGGCGATACTAGCTTACACACACACACACAATAAAATCCTATAATGAAAGTCATCCCAGCTGCTTGCGTTATAAAGTCATAATCTACGTTACAAGATACTATGCAACTGAAAATACCAAGTCTCAGGTAAAGACATTGGATACCCGAGGGTAGTGTAACTAAATACTATGCTGTAATAATTAAATTTACTTTATCATTTGTAATGATTTAAGATTGAAAATATTTGTGGCCGTGAAAATTTATTTTAATATGAAACGTAAGTTTTGCTAAATTTGAACACAAAAAATCTGCAGCATTCCTGGACACATCAAGCCACTCCGAGAATTGAAATTTCCTCTTTCATTAATTTTAGGGTTCATCTTTCAGGGACATTCCCACCTATTTCAATAACTTTTAGAGGAAGAAATTTGCAATCTAATAAATATACTTTATCACTGAAGCCTACAGATCAGTGGACAATTATTAATAACAGTAACTAATAATAATGGATCTTCACTATAAATACTATAAAATAATATAAAATATGATAATATACCCACTGTAATAATAGTTATAACTATTAAAGCTTCGCTTTATCAGTGGGAGAATTATTCAGGATGACTATATAAGCCGGACTGGAGATAATAATTAAATAATGATTTAATTTTAGTATGTTACTTTTTTTGTAACAATAATTTGAAAAAAAGAAATCAATTTACATCGTATCTTATGTTAAAAGTATAATACATTTAAAATTGTATTTACAAAATATTGAAACTAATAAATGAAAAGTATATTATGAAAGAGTAAGAAATTATAAATTTATCAGAAAAAAAGAAGAAATTTCATTATATATTTTAAATAAGATATCTGTTTAATTTCTTAGCGTTATTAAATTAGTTTTACATATTATGTATCGATATATATATATATGCTCAAATTACGTTCATTTTGGAAACGGAAAAAGCAGTATTCAACATTAAGAATGTAAACTAATTAGTCACATTTAATAACGGAACTGATTAAATATTGATGTGATGAGTAAAATTGTACCGGAAACATTTAATACGTTACGTCGTGAATGTTTATATATATATATCGCAATAGACTTTACTGTGCTATATATATATATGGGATTCATATTAATATATATAATCTTATATCTATATAAAATGAAATCTAAAAATAAAATAGTTTTATCTTTAGGATATATGTTAATAGCTATAAACAAAATTAAAAAAATATTATTAAATATATATATATTATATAAATTATTTATAATATATATATTAATTAATAATATATATTAATATATATATAATGATAGTATATATATTATATATAATATATATATATTTATATAATATATATTATATCATATTAATCAATATATATATATATATATATATTATAATACATAGCTATAATACAATACATTAAGAACAATAAAGCAACAAAGTTATTTATTTTTTCAATATTAGATATATATATATAATTAAATATATATTAATATATTATATTACTTATATATAATATATTAATTATATTAATATATAATAATATTATATTATTATATATTCTAGTTTATCATAATTCCCCATCAAGTAAGTGATTATTATTTTTAAGTCTGATATAATGTTTATATACATATATATTAAAATAAATATAATATTAAGTATTAAATATTTATATTATATAAATATATATATATATATATAATAGTATATATTATATATATATTATGTGCAATAATATATATTATTAATATATATATATATTATATTTATATTATATATATATATATATATTAATATTCTATAATTATATTATATATAAATAATATATATATAATATATAATATATATTATTATATATGAAATTTATTATAATTTTTATTAATTTACTGCTTAGTAAAATTACATAGGTGTGAGCCATTTTTCATTTCATAATATCCTTTTTTATAGAATATTTTATAAGTTTAATTATTAAGAAATTAATTAGCAAATTGTTTTTTATATTGTCTTATTTTCTTAAAAATAAAAACTATCTAATAAGGAAAAATAGCTACTGACATAAAATTTTAGCATAATAGATATTAAAGAGCTTATATATTTTGTTTATATAATCTAATTAATATATTTTAATTATTTATAATTTATATTTATATTTATATATTATATTAATATAATAATTATTATATTAATTTATTTTTATTAATTATTAATTAATTATTATTATTAATTTATGTAATTTAATTATTTATTATATATATTATATATTTTATATAATATATTATTAATTTTATATAATTTATATTATTATATTATTATTATTATTATAATTTATTATTTAATTATTGAATTATTATATATGAATTATATTATTATAATTTTATTATTATTCAATTATTAATTAATTATATTATATTATTTAATTAATTATATATATAATTATTATATATTATTATTATATATTTTATAATTATTAATATATTTTATTATTATTATGTATTTATATATTTATATTATAATTATTATTATTTAATTATTATTATTATAATATTATATTTATACAATGAATTAGAAGGCTAAGTTTACCAAATATATATATAATATAAATCTACTATCATATAAGATTATTATAATTATATATTAATACTGTATATATAAGGTTTATATAATATATATTACTATATATATGTTACTTACTAGTAGGGGCATATACTAATTAGTATTTGTATAATGAAGTATATATTAATACAATATTATAATGTATAATATAATCAATAAATTTCATATAAAAGATTATTATATTTCAAATAATACTTTTATTAAGATTACACCGAAGAAATCAATTCAGTATATATTAATTTTTTATTTTCTCAATACTTTGCGTAACTAAGATTATAGTCATTGATGTATATATATTTATATTTTCTGGTGAAAAAATATGTAAAAGTAAGTTACATCAATAAGCTTAATAATTGCTCTATTGAAATCGTCCAAAGAATTATTATTATACGATTTTATTCCATATACTAATACCATAAAATTTATAATATATATAATATTTAATATTATATATATTATATATATATTACTTTATATATATATTATATATATTATTAATATTATTATATATAATGTATATTATATTTATAGGTGTCTTTCCGTAATTAAGTGACCATCAATTCTTTGGATGGGGGGTAAAGGGTTATTAGTTCTATGCGTTCATTATGAATTATTACTATATTAATTAAATTTATATGTTTAAAATGAATTTTTCGTAGGTTTCAATAAATCTAGCAATTCTAAACCTTTGATCTTTATTCATTCATAAATCAATAGTGTCTCCCATGCAACTAATGAATATATATATATTTAATCATTTATTAATGTATAAGTTTAAGGACCCACATATGTGACATCTCTGCTTCTATTTAACTTATCATCTTATATTATCATTATCTTTACCTTGACACTTTTTATTGAGACTCTTTTATTTCTGAGGAAGTTGGTTATCTAAAATACTTTTGTAGAGCAGAATTCACCTAGTTATTATTTTTTTGATAAAGCCCAAATTTTTACTTCTGACTTGACTTCTTGATTATTGGGCTTTGAGCCTTTTCTTTGAACCTGTTAGCCTTTTGGGACTTTGATTTTTGGGCCTATTACCCTTTTTGGGCCTTGATTACCTTTTTTTGAGGCTAGATCTATATTCGTACCAAGCCTTGGCTTCCATGGGTATGTATTTGGGCCTTCATAATATTATACGGTATTATTTGGTCAAACTCAAATTATTTTGAGAACCTAATTTTTTGAGAATACTAATTTTTTGCTAAACTCATAATTATTATTTTTTTAGAACTCTCCTTATTTTTTTTGAGAACCCTAATTTTTGAGAAACCCTAATTATTATTTATTGTGCAATCACCTAATTTTTAATTTGGCATTTCCACTCATATTTTAAGCGTTCGCAACCTAATTTATTTTGCAACAACTTTCGAAGAGGGTTGCAGCTATATCGGATTATGCGTTAGCAAATCCGTCTGAAACGTAATTAACTTAATAGCCTTACTAAATTTATACGCTCCCCTAATTTTTATATTTTCTGAATAATTACTGTGGCATTTGTTGCCCACGGTAATAATTTTATTCCTTTTCAGAGGATTTAGTCATTTATGATTGTAGTTAATTTTGATTATATGCCATATAGTTCATGACAACCTTGGATCTTCATTATGGGTGCTATATTTTTTGCACCACGGTAATTTTTTGGTCTTATTATTCCGTGTGATCAATTTTTTGAGCCCACGGTTATATATATTTGGTCTACCCTTTGAGTTTTCCACTCATGGTTAGTTATTTATTTTGTCACACAGGTAAAATTTTCGACCACCTTGTTTGGTTTTCCACTATAGGTTTCAAATATTTTTTTGCCCACGGATAATATTTATCCAGTCAACCATACCCTTTGGTATTCATGGGTCAATTATATTGACCTCTCGTGGTAATGTTTAATATGATTCTTTCCTTTAGAGGAGGCATTTATGCCCTTAATTTTATTTTCAGATTGTCATTATCCTCAATATTATAATTGTTTGACCATTAATAGATTTTCATATCGGGTTTTTACTCGTTGCCATATTTATATTCGTGGGTAAATTGTTACCTAAACGGTAATTTTTTGTACTTATTCACTTTATAAGGGAAATAGCATTCACGTTATTTTTGGAGATTAGTCTTTAGCCTGTGTTTTTGTATAGCATTTATAGTATTTAGTTTGACCTTGCCATTAGTTTATAACCTATGGGATAATTTCTTTGATCCCCACGCTAACTGTGATTTGATCTTTTAATGGATGTGATTCCCATTATATCACGTAAGGTTATCTTGATATGTTTATAGTGAGTGTTCTGATTAGATGTTTATCTAATGATGGTAATTTATGCAATGAGGTGCCAGGTAGTATGGAAGTATGAGTGCCATATAATGTGAGTGCCAATTATGAGCTGCAAATGCAGTGCAAGTGAGTGCAAGTGAGTGCCAAGTGTAGTGCCAACTTAAAATGGCCTAAATGTAGATGCCCATTTATAGTTGACTAGAATAATTCTGTTAAGTGCACTCTTTTTTTCAAGCCTTTTTCTAGCCTCTTGTTATTTTCACTGTCCATTGAGCTAGAAAATAGCTAATATGGTGTCTACTTCCTAGGATTATAAGTAGTTGAATGAGTTGAATACGAATGGTGTCATTAACCAATGTTGCTAAGACATGCTTCTTAATAACTATTAGAGTTAGTATTTTCGCTTAACACTCTTATTAATCAACGACTGAATTTATATATAAGAATTACACAGTTGAGACATTATATTATATATAAGGGCCAGTCATAAATACGATTTTCAGAGTCCGAGATCCTCTAGTCATGCTAGGCAGCTTCAGCGAAACGCGCCGCGGTGTGGTCCGAATATAAAATATTAATATAATTAGCATGAATGATTTTAATATCTATATCTAGGTAGAAACTGAAATTATATTTAATGATACTATAATCTGTAATATATCATATTCTCAATATTAAGATATTTCGTTTTCATAATTTTATATCTATGAGTCATTTATCACAATTTCTTTACTTTATAATTATATGTATAACGAAATTTTATTAAAAACATTTTACTATTACATACCTTAAAGCAGTAAAGCAGTAAACTAGTAAAGTAGTAGCATTACCATATTCAATCATAAGGGATTAGTATTTCTTTGTTTATTAACTGCTTTACTTCGCTTTTAAATAACTTCTGCTTTTCTTCATGATTTTAAGCTTATTACTGTTCCTTATATGAACTTTATAGCTTCAAAATATCTGTGAGTCCTCTTTTGCAGTCATGGCTCGTGAATTCAGTATAAGTGTTGCTAGTAACGAGGTAAATATAAGACTCTCTGCTTATCTTATTAATGTATGAATTGTGTTATACTCTCTGCCTGTGTGTTTGCTAGGTTGTTATACATCTCTGCTTGACTGCTTAGAACTCCTATATTGTACTTATACTTAGTTTTGGATAAGTTTTATTGGTTTATCTTTGTTTCTTATTACATTGTTATAGTATTGATTTGTTTATTATATCGTACTTTGATGTGTTTAAAATTAACTTATTTTTTATTTTGATATAAGATTGTAAATCCATAATTTAAGATAAAACACAACAACGTAGGTTTGATCGCTAAAGTCGACTCAGTTCTTTACTTTAATAGTAAATTGTGACGATAGGTCAAAGTATTATTAAATGTAAGAGGAACAATAGTGACCGCTATTTTCAGTAAGGTTGCCCTTAAAAGTCAGTAAAGCAAGTAATTAACACATTAATAGATAGTTGTGATTTTGTTAAACAATATCTTAATAATACCTAAAAGTAAATTTGTAGATTAATTATTAGGGGATTATTAAGAATTATATAGATAATATATATCATTATATAAATGTATCCATAACTATTGACTTTAAAAACTAATGAATTTAGAAATTTTCTGCTTTGTTATAAACTGCTTTATTAAATTCATTGATTTATCTATTAGCATATTATAACTTTTTTTGGTTTTATACTGCTTAACTCAATGTTATTAATATTAATACTATAGCTGATTATATTAACATCTTACTGTTTAAGAAATCTCAGTTATTTAATATTCTCTTACTATTATAACTTAGTTATTAAATCTCTATCTACTTTTACGTACTTTAGCTTCTTACTTAATATAACTTCATAGATTTATATTAACTAATTAATTATTCTTTTATATAATTTATTTTTATATTTATATGTTGTTTTAATACTATTTTTATATATATATATTTATTCTATTTTTTTTTAATTTTTTTGTTATATATAATACTTTTTATATTTATAATTATTGTTATTTATGTAAAGAATTATAAAAATATCATCTGCAGATTACGGGGTAATATATAAATAATTTAAATTTTAAATAAAATTTGTATATAATATAAATTTATTAATTAAATAATACTTTTTATTAATATGCCGTGAGATTTAATATTTATTTGTATGTACATATTGATTATTATATATAATTGAACTATGACTATATAAAAACATTCATAACATAATTATTCTAATATATATATAATAATTAACAATATTATAGATGCTTTTAAATTAATAAATTAAGTTAAATATAAAATCATAATTAAAGGTTGATTGGAATAAACTAATCCTCTATAAAGGTTAGTAGGTTAGAGTTGTTATTAATGCTTTTTTAATGTTTTGATAACGCTTTACTGTCCTTTAAACACTCATGTAGTATATATCTTTAGCTTATTAAAAACCGTATTTATACTGACTTTAATACTTAGCGTTTAAACTTTCTGTCTTTATAACTATAGATTTTTAACTTTTCTGCTTATTAATCATTGAATTGTTATTATTAGTTAACGTTCTATATTGTATCATTGACTTATTATCAATAGCTTAAGTACTCAATTATATATATATATTAAGTATTATTAATACTATTACTTTATTATTATTTATTATCATGTATGTATGTATTATAATAACTCATATTATTATTATATTATTTTTTTAATTATTTATTTTTATTTATTTTATACTTTAATATTATATTCATATTTATTATTTTTTAATGATTTATATTCTTTCTTTATTAATATAATTTAATAGTGTTATATATTTATACAATACAAGGATACAGTTTTATTTAGTTTATAATTGATTTTATAGAACTTTCTACACTCACACAATTTATAATATATTATATAATATATATATATAATATATCTAATTTAATATATGATATAATTATATATGTATGAACATCATTACACACTATATAAATATGATTAAACTAACATACACAATACTAACATAATACACTATCAACCATAAATAATCCTTTTAACTCATACTATAACATATTAATACAACATTATTCACGTATTGAACTTTATATAACACTAATAACTACTTATTATAGTATACTTATTATGAAACTAATCATCATACAATTTTTTATACTCATATATAATAAATTAAGCAGATACATACTATACATATTCGTATCTGGCGCTTCTTTAATATACACATGGGGATGTTATTTAACAACCAGGCTCTCAATATTATAGGGTTCATCTTATAAGGTTATTTATATGATTAGTTTAGTAAGACTTGTTTGAACCATTAGAGAAGAGATCGTTGTAATGTTGCATGTCTAGAAGAGGCTCTTTGCCCTTATTTTTGACCACATAAACCTGTAGCTTTCAATCTGTGTTTTTCATACATTGGAAAAAGAAACTTTTACACTGGTACAATAGACACTTTCATATTATATATCAAATTTACCTTACATAACTGCACACACGATTTCACTTACACTCACACAGGATTTACTATACACTCACAAGATTACTTACCTCACTTTAACCATATCAGATTCATTATACTTACACAGGTCTAATGAATTTATTATTACTATATATATTATCAACTTGCAACGTGCTAAATCTTTTAACAATTTCCAATCTAATTCACACAAGAACACTCTCAATACAAACACTTCATAAATTATATTATATTATATTATATTATACGTTATTTGATATTTTATTAATTATAATTATAGTTATACATTATATTATACCACAACAACTATAGGCCTTCTCAACATAACTTATCAATATTTTTTACATACAAGTATAACAGTTATACTTCATTATTATATCCACCTCCTTCCATTTGAAAGACTATTATTCTTATCTTACAGTCTATCACTCTTATATTATTCTATTATAGTTATTTCTACAACTATAATCTAACTAACGCTTATTTCACATAGTTATACACGTTTACAGCATTAACACATTGATGTACTAATTGTATAATAAATTTTTATTAAAAACTATTTTAAATGTTAATTAAACATTAAACATTAATTATAACAATATTCGAATATAACTAAAAAATTAATTGTCAAAGTTTCTTATAAAACTTTACTATAATAAATCACGCTCATTTCTTTTGTATGCAATAAGAATAATACAGAATTTATATTAACTGTTAATAATTTTTTGTTTATTTAAATTTTTCAAAAATAGTATTTAAAATTTTAAAATATCAACTTTTACTAAATAAATTTTTTATATGAAACGTCTATAAAAAACATATATTTCTACGTACCTTATTAAATATTGACAATAAAGTCAGTTATAGAAAATAGTAAGCAGCCCCTAGCATACCTTGTAATATTATATTATATATATTATATTATATATACTCTCTACAATATCTTGAAGTTTTTGAAAGGTTAATCCTATAATTATTAAGATTTTACTGCTTTTTAACTAATAATCTTAAATTTATAGTTTGAAAGCACATAAGATAAAATCAACAAATATTATAAGTTTTTCTATTCAAAGTACAATTTATTTATCTAAATCATTTAAGTTTTTCTTTTTAAAAAATATAAATCAATTATTTACATTACATTTTTATTCATCGTTATTTAATCATTAAAAAAATATTTCTAAATATTTATTTTTTTAATTATAATATTTGCGTTTTCTTATGATTTTATTATTTAATTATATTTATCTATATGATCATGCTACAAATCTTATGGTATAATAATTAAATTATCACTAATTATTCACATGAATATATTTAGATAATATATATTTATATTATATTTTATATTAATTATTTATTAATATTATATTATTATATTATATTATAGATTATATTAATTTGAGAAAACACAATTCAACCCTAGACACTCTTACCAGAATACGTAAATTCGACCGTCAGTCATTTCTCTGGTAAATTATATGTAGTTGAAATATCATCAACATTTTACTAATAAGTCAGAAGAATTAATTATATAGTTGAATTTGTATTCAATACCTTTTATTTGTAATGCCGCATGGATACTTAGTACGATTTTTATAAGCCTAATTCCAGTCAATAGATATTAATTTTATTCCAACTCGGAACCTTTTTTCTGTAAAAATGTGTAGCTTAGCTAAATTTAACTATATTACGGATTATAGGGTTATATTATCGCTTAAGATCCTAATAAATTTAAGGCTTATTAAATTTTTAGTGGATATATATGCCATTTTGTAAGACTTATGGAGCCTAATTTTAAATCCTATTTATAATTTAAATTAATTACCAAGTCAACAGAGTATGTCCAGGTTTAAAAGTGTAATCGTTTCCTTAGTTATTATATTCATTTTTATTAAAATGATATAATATTTCAAACTGGAAACATGCTGGATTCGGATTAAGAATCTATATTTTAAGCTGAGTAAAAAGGAAATGTTATTCCTTACTTGTGATTGGTCGGTTATACTTATACGGTACTTAATCTATATGTATACTACTTATAAAATTAAAGTCAGAGCGGGACTTGGCATCGATTACTTTTGAAAATTAAAAGTTGTTACTTTTACACTTGTATTTGAGCATTAGTGGCGGTGTTTTTTATATGATATCTTCTTATGAAACCCAAATATAACTTATCAATTTTTAAAAAAATCATTTAATGAGTCATTTTAGCGGTTCTCAGTGATATGTCAAGGATAACTGCGTATTTGGTATTAAATTATTAGATTTTTTTTATATTATTTTTTACTTAAGTGTAGTCATATTAAATTTTATAAAATATCTACATTAATAAAATATTTCTAATATTCATTATAAAAATGACATTTCTAATTAAAATTAATTTTATTTAACGTATAATTATAAAATTTTATTTTATTTTTTTTATACTTAGTGTTATTTACCTCATGCCTATTGTTATTACTTATTTAGAAACACATACACACACGCACGCTTACAAAACCAAACATACCACACACACACACCACATAACACAATTAATAGATCCAGCCCGTCGATATTGTTGATGCCTATCCTTTGATGCTCCGTTTTTGTTGCATCAACTTGAATGCCTCAGTTTGATTGGCCTAACTTTGGTGTCTCGAGCTTTTTGGAATGCCTCAAGCTTTGATGCTCACCTTTTGAGCTCAGCTTTGATCCTCAACGTTTAATAACTTAAGCTTTTGGTCCTTAATTTGTTGGGGTATTCGTCTTTGATGACGTCATCTTTGAGGGCGTCATCTTGTGCAGTACACTATATTAGATTATTATGCATGTTACACTGTACATCTAGAAACTTAGAACTGTACACTATACACACAATAACATATATATTTATTCACGAATATGCCAAAACACACATAGACACTACATGCACAGCACAGCACCACCACACAGATTATAATTAATATATATATATATATAATATATAATATATATAATATATATATAGAATAATATATATATATATTATAATATTAGATATATTACTTTAATATACTAATATATATAATATATTAATATTAAACTTATATATAATAATCATATATATATATAATATTAATAATATTATGCATTCACATATAGACCTATACATGCACATATTGGCGCCGTGCGGGCGCCGCGCGGGTGGGGAACGCGGCGGGACGCACCTGCGGGTCGGGTTTTGGCTGCCTTTTGCGGGGTGGGGCTCAATGCTGAGCCCTGGTGGCATATAGTTATTGACTGTAATTATATTATTTATCTATTTGTAATTAATATTTATTCCTCAATGTAAGTATTTTAATTAATAAATATGATATACTAGTAAAATGAAACTTTTAATACAAATCAGATAACATGTGCACCGCTTAACAGCTATAATGGACTAGAATTTTAAATGAGTGTGGGTCTAAAGGAAATAAAACAACACCATGCGTCAATACAGTTTAAAGAAACGTTAATTACTAAAAGACAGATAAATAATAAATTCCAGACAATCAATACGGAGGTCATATAAGAGATATGGATTACCTGGACCAGGCCGACAGTAAGGAAAACTTTCTTTTTACCTGCCTTAAGGATCTTTCGATCCAGCTGTTCAGTTTGAACATATATTTGATAAAAATAATATAAATGATTATTGTCTATACGGAATTGATATTTGACTGGATTAGGATATTAGCCGTCTACAAAATGCTGTATTCCTAAATGTTTAGGCTATATTTAGGCTAAGTAGTTTTATTGGCACACATTTTACAGAAAAAGGGTCCAGTTTTGACAATATATTCGTGACTGGACTTAGGGCTTTAAGTGCCTCGGGTTACAAAAGGTTATCCTAAAATTTTAAGATAAAGTGGTGTTATTTCAACACATTTACAGGAGAGAGGTAGTTTCGTAATGCTGTAGGATGAGGGGTTGTGTGTTTTCGTATGGATTGTCAATGTACAGTACATAAGAATAAGAATAATAAATGAAACTCAAATTTTTTAAAAAAAATTTGAAATATTTTTAGTTAACAAATCGATGGATAAACAGCAGCAGAATAATTTGTATTTTTTAAATAAAAATGTAGAAGAAATTAAATATGTAACATGTTATGTTAAGAGAGAAGAACTTATTTTGTATTGATTAATTAATTAAATTTTACACAAGTATGGCTAAATGATGAAGTAAGGCAGTAAGTCAAAGACAAACTGTGGCATCAGAAGGCCTTATCGTAGACGGGGTGCTAGGTGGCATGGCCTTTATAGAATGTTAACTGATTTTATTGCTTTAAGGTACATAAAATATAATGTTTTAATAAATATTTCATAAAATGTTTAGTAAAGTTTTTTATAAATATAGTTATAAAATTTAAACAAAAGCGTAAATTAACAGTTTTAAATATGTTTTAAATTTGTTCAAAGATAATGATTAATTATAGAAGTTTTAAAGGAGAACTTTGAAATAATTTAGTTACTATTTGAATAGTATTATAAACTATGGAATGTTAATTAAAAATGAAAAATCTTTACTAATGATATTCTAGTAGGTAAGTGAGTGTGCTGGGTGTGTATGTGTGTGTGTGTGTAGCTGTGATGTGTGTGTTGTGTGTGGTGTGTGTGTGTGTGGTGTGTGTGTGGTGTGTGTGTGTAATTCTGTGTGCAAGTGAAATCTGTGTGTGTAGTAAATCTGTGTGTGGTGTCCAAATACATCTGTGTGTGAGTTCAAGTAAATCTGTGTGAGTGCAAGTAACCTCCTGTGTTGAGTGTCAAGCTGTAAGATGCTAACGTGTATATGGACAAATGATACCAGTGTCATTAGTCGAATGTGTGGTAATAATCATGAGTGAATGTGGTGTGTGTGACGCATGTGTTACAGTGTATAATTGTAGAGTGTTAGTGGGTAATATGTAGTGTCATAGTGAAATGGCTGTATAAGTGGCAAGTGAATGTGTTTATATGTGGTAAGGTGTAATGTGGTGTGTTTGTGTGTGTGTGTGGTGTGTGTGTGTGTGTGTGTGTGTTTAAATAATAGTAACAATAGGCATGAAGTAAATACACTAAAGTATAATAAAAATAAAATATAAAATAATAAAATACATATATAAAAATAAATAAAATATAAAAAAAATAAAAAAAAGTATTACAAATAAAACAATAATGTGTAATAAAATCACTATTGAGGTTAAAGCAAGTAAAGCTTGAAAGTAAACAGTAAAGAGAAGTTAAAGAGTAAAGCAGAAAAGTTAAAGCAGTAAAAGCAGAGTTAAAGCAGAAACATGAGTTAAGCAGTAAGCAGTAAAAAATAAGCATCTAATCCCCTTGGTGTTAGTCACCCTCAATTGATTTATGATTAAAGGCTTTAGAGGTATGTAATGTTATATGAATATTGAGTTAGCGTAAAACATATGGGTTAAAACAGTAAAACAAGGTTTTTAATTTCGTACATTTTTTTTTTAATAATTCGAAATTTTTTTAATAGGGAAACTCTGTGTGTTTTTTCATCTTATTACA